>OZ038002.1:3143566-3166066 GCA_964035705.1 Porites rus
AGTGACAGCAGTCCACTTTTCATAATTTTCGCTTCAAAAGATACGAATTTTGATTTTTTTTTTTTTGAGCCATATTTGTCGATCATTTAAATCAAGTCCAACGTAATCGGGTCGGCTTGCATCTATAAACTTAGCTGAGAAAACTACCGAACAATTATGTTGACCAATCTGCTGTTCAAAGCACCTCTTTAACTGACATATAACGACAAATTCTTTGAGAGTAGCATTATGATAATTCATATTTACTCACTTACTTATATTCTGTTACTGTAAATACTAATTGAGAGGATCATTGATCTTTGTTTTTCGTTAGATTGTGCGCTGATGGGACAGAGAAGACTGGAACATCCAGGGTCACCTGTTGATCGCTTAAGAGCTGCCAGTCCTGCAGGAGTCCTGACAGTCATTATAGAAGAGTTGTCTCTTTTCACCACGAAACGGACGAGTGTGGAGATAAGTATTTGTTAACTTTTCATTCACCTTCCTCTCTTCCCAAGGGTGATTAAATCGTTCATTTTTAGCTCCCACTCAATGTTTTGTGGGACACCTGATTGTGAAGCTATTTATCGTTGAGGGAAGGGGGAGAGCGTTCATACTCGAAAAACAAGGGCAGAAATTCTTCCTTCAATCTTCATGGGGATATTAAAAACAAACTCAAGTGTATTTCGATTGGAAGAGGGGAGGAGGAAGGGCGTCAAACACCCAAAAAGTAGGGGCAAAAAATTATTCCTTTTATCTTTATGGGAAAATTAAAAAAACGAACTCAAGGGTATTGTGATTGGTAGAGGGGAGGAGGAGGGCTTTAAACACCCAGAAAGTTAGGACATAAATTGTTCCTTTGAGCTTCATGGGGTGAATTCGATTTTTCTTGTATATAGGAACAATTCTACAAGATCCATAAGGGTGGGTCCCCAAGCAAACCATGTGAAGGACGTCATGGCCATTTTGAGACTATGTTACGGAATGTTTGCGATTCTTTTCAATTGACGGATCAGTTCATTGCTTTAATATTAGTACAAAATTCGCGTTGCGTTCATCAAAAGCAAAAGCAGAATTGTATATCTTAAGTATTTTACCTAGAACTCCAGCGAAATAGAAACTGGCGTTAACTGGTCCTTATTCAGTCTTCTAACAATCACAAAGCTGCCAAAAATATATATTTATCTGACTGCCTACTTTTGTTGAGAGAACAAAGACATTGATATTATTCAAAGAAAACGAAATCAGAAATTAAAAACATACCACTCAATTAATTTGGCTTTATACAGAAGACTTAAAAAAATTTTCTTTTCATGCTGGATAGCTTACAAATACATCTACAATATAAGTCCTTGATCGGGTTGATATTGTGTTATATATATATTATATACATTATGCTATATAGAGATATGTTCTCAGGATATTCTCATCAAATATACATTTTGATGCCACTCGGATTGCTAGCTCGCAATGTCTTGGCAGTTTATTAGACCTTAGGGGATAAAGCTTGAAATAACTGGTGGTTGAATCAAATAAGGTAGATTACCAAAAACGTTAATCACATTTAATTTCTTGGGTAATGTAAGCAGATTTATTCAGGCCGATATGGCCTTACAACAATAAGCAAGAACTTCGAGGCAAGTGAAAGCATCTTTTCACCAAGCTTCGACACGATAGACTACTAAGCTACCTAAATTAACAAATTTAGTTTCATTTTTTTATGTCTGCATGCCATGATTTATGTGTTTATGTTTATTTATTTATTCATTTACTTCTTCATTATTACTATAATAGCAATTTATTTTCCGTGCAGTCTCATGATAAATTAAGTGAACAGATGTTTAATTTTTCGTAACACTTTCAGTCTAGAGTTCTATAATAGTGAGATACAAAACTTCGTATACTGAAGTCACAACTTTCAAATATGTAGAAACGTTTTCTTGCTGTGTTTTTTCTTCTTTTTTTTTCCATTCATCCTGTGTAACAAATTATGTTACTCGGATCATGCAAGTTTTCCGGATGGATTTTGCGACAGTTTGGCTGATGTTTTGTTCTTCTATTACTCACTTCACAAATCACAATATCAAATAAAATATACCCTTAAAATAACTTCTCTAAGGGTCAAAATTGAAAATAAAAATTTAAACGCCATTTTAGGTTCTTAAAATTTTAAAATACAGAAATTTGAAAAGCGTAGGCGTGCAATGGCCCAGTTAAATGGCACTTCACATGGATTGCCGTCCTTCCCCAAGCTAAGGATCCTGGGAATCTGACAAAATTGCAAAGCTACAATAGATTACGAACTGTAGATTTTTGATTGACACTTTTCTGTATCGGATTAATTCTCGGAGGATTTTCGTAATTCCCTGGGGACGCAGATGTAATAAGGGGTGTGTGTTTAGTTGGAAGACTGGGGTTGAGGAAGTACATACTTAGTGACTTTCGGCCTTTGAGGGACTGAGTCCTGTTCAATGAAGACTTTGTGCTAAGATGTATTTCTGTATTTCTTTCAGGCCAAGAGAAGTATGTACTAGAATTCATCTCAGAGTTGTAAAGCTTTTTCATACGAAGGACGTCTACTTTGATTGGCAATAATGAAATACAGGTAAATACCTCTATTCATCTCCGTGTACCAATGATAAATTTTAGTAGCAATCTCAGTTGAAACTGTCAGCTAATCTTGTGTTATATTTCTTCCTTTCAGATGTACAATTGTCTTGAAGTGTGTCCGTCTTGTTCCCTTGAATGATAACTATTCGCAAGCCTGGAGGATGGATAAGTATCTTGTTAATTTTCACTTTTAATTCACTGGTCACTGGTTATAAACTAGACTACATAATTATGCAATTTACATACTTGTCGTGCGAAAAACAAAATTGTTTCTCAAACATTTTTAAGAAAAAAATCTTCAATAGGCTTTCAGTTTAAAAATTTTATTCTTCAAAAGATGTTTTAAAATGACATCCAAGAAATCCAAATAAAGCTTAAGAAAGTTAGCAGTGGAAAGAAGAAGGGAGAAGGCTACCGTAGTTCTCGAAATATTTAGTTACTCTGCACTGATTAACAACTTTAAACGAAACCATCGAAATCAGGAGACGTATTTCTCTAATTCGGTTTCTTTCGTCATACTTAGGATTTATTGAAATTAACTGAATAAAAATAACCCGCATGAATAGAAACCTTAATGGACCTCTTTTAGATTTTCAGATTTGACTAATTGGTTTTTGGTTTAGTTAGTCACTCGATTTTTGTATTACACGGGCTCAAAAGTTCCAATGAAATTTGACTAATTATCATGTTTACTGCATTTTGTCTGCTTACTGGCATAAGAATTTCATTCAATGATTGGCCTAATAGAATGTCTTTTCTTCAGTTTGGGCTTGGTTCATGCAAACATATTTCTTTCTTTTCTTCTTTTGCTTGCTTTGGTAGACACAGACAAAAGTGAACTAGAAAATTTTCTTATGTATGTTCTTCAACTAGGTTTCCTAAAATAAGTTTTGGCCAATGTTCACTATCTTCGAGTTTTCGTTTGCCTGCACGCGTCATCTAATCTAATTGCTTTGAGAAATCCGAACCAAAGTGAGCTACCTCTCTTACAGAGAGCTTCTAGTTTTTTAACGACCTGACGAATTGATTTAAAATATTCTTTTGATAGATAGTGTGATATCTTTTCAGTACCGAATTATTATCTACTGATTGAAATCAAGTTGATGTACTCGATGGCTATAACAGAAAAATAATTTTCTCTCAGTCAGCTCTTTATGAAATAATTTATTCCACAGTTATTTTACTCCAAAGTTAGATTCAGAACTATAGGACTATAACACCTATAACCTTGTTTTAATTTCGTTACAGCTTTTTTGCGAAAAAAAAATGTTTGCTACAAATATCCGGATGAAACCATCAGTAACATACGAATTAGATCTCAGTAGTTTTGTTGATCTTACTCAGTTAATCAAACTTTTATCACCATGATTGATTCGGGCGCCTGATGAAGCTTTGATTGTTTCTTGTAAGTATCAGTAAGCTTAAGAAAAGAAGCAGTTAGGAATGCATTTCTCAAATATTGTTTCAAGAACTTGCGCAGAAATGATCATTAACGGACTTAGTAATACGAACCAGCGAAATAGAGAATTCGTTTCTGATGTCAGGTTCACATAATTTTTCAACAGCTTTTCTTTTCACTTTTACCTTTTCCTTGCCGTGGCAAAAAATAAATAAATAAGGTGACAACTGTCTAAAATATAGATTTTTCTATAGATAATATTTGGGTGAAATGCGGCTGTCACTGACTATATTAATTGATAAAAAGATTTCTTCTTTTGTAAATATCGCACCTGCTTTCTCAACATTTCAGTATTGCAAATGATTTTTTCCTATTCAAACATTAGATGAGGATATCTTTCCTCATTGATTTGATATTGCTATTGATAATTCATTAAATACTAGAGATGTATCGGTTCATCGCTCTGGAATTAAAGCAAAATAGAAAAGTGCATCTTCAAGTGCATAATACGAATATTCAGTCCCTTTAACTGCGAACTAATAAAGAAGTACCACAATGACATTATCAATCAAATACAAATCACAAACAGAAATAGAAAACGCAAGAAATCGAAAGTAGAAAGACTGAAAAAGAAGAGTATTTTTTCCAAGATTTCCCACTTTGCGCTAAGTACATTCACAGACTCGACTTTCGTTGAAAGATTTTGTTAAGCTTAATACTGAGCTGATCACCCGCTGAAACTTCTTATTAACTATATTCATGTTTCATTTACCCATGCAAAGGTAAACACAAAAGTGTATAAGGGGTGGTGAAAAAAGAGAATATATTTTCTATTATGCATTAGTCGGCTAATCTCGTGCAATTTTCCATCTCAAACATTTGAATCTCGTACCGTGGGAAAATCTGCTTCACTAGGATGTTGAAAAACTCTTCTAGAACTCAAAACGTTAGGCATGCAGCTAGTACAAATGGGAAGTGAAAGAATTTTTGAAAAAGTGTCTCTTTCTCGCCTTGTGTTTGGTTCCATTTATGCCTAGCGTTTAGACAGCGACTTTTCCTAAAATTAATCTGGAAATATTGGTAAGTCTTCTTGACGTGTTTTCAACATTGACACCGCCATGGCAAACCATTTTTGACGCCCAGAAAAAAAAATTGCATAGTTATCAAATTTATTTTAGCTGCCATTGTAACCCAGCTTATTAGGCGGTTATTTAAGAGTTTAAAATGACAGTTGTCGAGTTTAATTTACGATAATGTTTACTTATTTCAGAATTTCATCTTACTGGCAGATTCGTTTTTCTTCCAAGATACCCTTTTATAAACAAATGAAATTAAATTTTTTTCGATGATTCCCTCAATTTATAAGTTTTAAAGCAAATTAAAATGCATTTAATTAATTCAAAATGGCAAATCTAAGATGGCGGATGCTTTCAGTTCGTTCTTTTATCATATATGACTTCATCGTGACGTCACTGTCATTGTTAAAGATTTTCTCTTCAATGTTTGCCAACTTAATGATTTCATGAGACACGTTCCTATTTTAGGTTTTTTGACTTTATTCCTATTTTAGAAGCTAGAACGGTGAAATATAGGTTCAGAAAAGAAATTTGACATCATGTCAGATGAAGTCACACTACCCCTTGTTAAATTATAAACATATGTTTAAAGTGATGAGTACTTTTTTGAATACATTCAGTGGCTTTATCATGAAAGGTTTTAACGAGATCGAGTAAGAACAATTGAAAGAAATTTTTTTCCAAATTTTGTCTACTATAAACTTGCATAAGAATTTCATTGAAATCTTAGTCTCAGTGAACAAGTATTTTGCCTACTAGAGCTTCTGTCTCCAGCAGGCTTGGTTCATTGATGCACATTTATTTCTTTCTACTCTCTTTTTTTGTATATTAGACACGGAGAAGAATTAGAATCGTATCGTACCGTACATGTATTAACTTGTCTTATGTTAAAAGAAATTTTATAGTAGAGATTGTTTGGAAACAGAAAACCACTAAATTCTTAAATTCAAAAAAAATTACATCATCGCAGCTCGTATATTCGATCGATATAAAAACGTTAGGTCCAGCATGCATAGTTCAAACTTTTCAACATGGTCTTTCGGTTTCTTGGTCATCTTATTCAAATTTTTTTTTCAAGTTGTCATATCTTAGAATTGTTATATTCTAAAACTGTCATGAGTGCGTTTTTTCTTCCACCTATCCCTTTAGGATAATTAATTTATCAGAAAAGTTTCAAAGTCTTTGCTTTACATTACAGTTATTAAAATGATGAGTGCATTAATCGTCCCAGGAGATCAAAACAACCTTCTTTGAATAGAGTTAGTGATTTGATGCACTCACTTAAGGGCATGAAAAATGTAACGTAATTTCCAAGATTTCGTCTTTTTACTTGTAGAAGAATTTCACTGAAATCTTAGCCACAGTAGGTAATGTATTTCTTTCTTTTGTTTGTATATCAGCATAGAGAAGAATCTGAACTAATCTTGTATGTATTCTGTAAACTAGGGTCCCTGAAATGAATATGTCCTTCCAGCAGATGTCACTACTTATTCTGTTACTATAAAAATTATGCATTCGTAATTTGAAGCCAGTACAACACGTTATACCAGGAAAGGTAGAACAAAGAGTGTAACTTGATTTCGATTTCTGGATCACCCAATATTTAAAAACTTTTTCGAGTTCTTTTAAGTAAGTAGAATTTCTACATTTTGAATGGCTTGGATTGCGTTTGCTTATTTTAAAACACTCGCCCAATGCATTGGAGTGCAAAAAATTATCACTTATATAAAAATTCAAATTCTTAGTTTTAAAAATTGAAATTACCATTTTCAAGAGCAGAGTACGCCTTGCTACAACAAGGGCTGAGCTGAAATAAGAACAGAGTATTCTCAGTTTTCTTAGTTGGCAATCCTATTTTGGCCATTGAAAGCCAAATTCGTACACTAATTAGTATAGGTAATAGCATGATTTGTAGTGATATTTGGCATAAATACCACGAGTCATATATTTCGAATTTGTTATACGTAATTTCACGAGCCGTTAGGCGAGTGAAATTTGTGACAATTTTGAAATATCACGAGCGGTATTTTTGCCAAATGTCACGTACAAATCATGCTATTATTTGTTTATACTACTACCCGCAAACGGTTTGTAATTTTCACATGTAGGTATTTCAAATTAAGCTGAAATACCACTGCTCTAAGCCAATCAAATTGCAGAAATTTCTCATGTAGTAGTATAATTAAAGTAATTTTTAAGTAAAATCGAATCATCGTTTTAGTGCTTTATTTCAATGCACGTGTTTCTAGGGTTTTATATTTATTATACAACTGAAAAAATCGTGACATAGCTAAAAATAATTTGCTTTTAGAATTTCTTTTCTTTTCAGTTACTGGTTTTACTTACTAGCTGACACAACGCTAGGCTGTTTTTTTCATGTCCTCAAATTAAGTTATCAAAATAAATAAATATATAATACTAACAAATATTTTACCTTCATTTTGTTTCCTCTTTCAGGCTTACCTAACTCATGGATTTAGAATGTGATCTGCCATTGAAATTGAATAGAAATAAAACTTGATTTGGAACTGATTTTGTTAATTGCGTGATGAAATCTCGTATCAGGCGATTTTATGCAAGGGTTTTGTTTCTTTATTTTGGTCTACGTTTTAATAAAGGTTATGATAGAATTCTTTCTCTATAAAATTTTGCTTCGCCACGCTCAAAATCCTTATAGTTAGGGAGACAAAAAAGACAAAAAGACACGAGGTCTCTTGGTCAATCCTTCGTTCGCAATTTTTTCAGTAAATTTCAGTATTATTCGTTTCACACAAGTATCTATAAAGCGAACTTAACTGAAAACTAAAACGTCCAAAAACATATTTCATGTTTTTACTCTACCTCATTTGCCAATAGACACATTCAGGGGATAGCAGGACACTCTCCAGTTGAAATGAAATCAAACTTTAAAAAAAATTATAATGTGCAAGAGGAAAAACAGTCTAAAAGGTTTACCCGTAACCAAAAAATCTGCCATGGTTTTGCCTCAGTGATGCCCTCGAAGGCGTGATGTTGACATCTTTTCATGCACTTTTCAGAAGCAGCAGTGTCAGTAAGTAAGAGTACAGGAGGTTATATCCTAAAAACAAGTTCAAAGTGTAGTAATTCTATACATCCAGGTTCAGCAATAAAAACTAGGAACTATATTTATTGTTAGAAAGAATTCTAAACCTCAAAGTTCGTCTTACTTGTATTTTAATTTCTTTCAGACAGTATGTATCCATGTAAGAATGAAGTTCAAGAGCCCTGACCTTCAAGAAGATACACCAAAAACAGAACCGAAAGGAGATTGAAATATAACATTAAATTACCGCAGCCTTTCGAGGATTTTGCGGACAATCATGTTGTGTTACGTAACTTATGTTAAATAAGAAGTAATAGTCAGTTTTTTAACAAGTTTAATTTGTTAAATGTAAATAGAAAAGTTAGAGTTTATCCCTCAAGGAAAAACTTGTCTGATATTTCTATCTATGTTACCATGCAAAACATTCATGCGGAGACTTTGCCAGAAAAACCTTCTTTTTCAGTCACCAGCAGACGGTAAGTAAGGGTAAGTAAGGTCTCAATTTAGACTAGTAAGATTTTTGAACAGTTTTATTTGGTAGTGTAAATGGAGAACTTTTTCGTATTCACCGTTTTTACGGAGACCATAATACACCTTGTTTACCCCCCAAAATTTTGCATAACCCTTGTCTTCCATTTCTCTTGGGATGACTGTAATACCTGGGAGAAATTGAATACAATGGTTGAGCAAAATTTTAGAGGTAAACAATGTGTATTATAGTTTACGTAAAAAAGGTAAATATGAAAACAAATCTTAATTTCTCCATTTAAACCACCAAATAAAACTTATCAAATATCTTGCTAGTTTACGTTTATAAATCGAGACCTTTCCTACTTTTACTTACCTTCTGCTTGTGACTTTAAGTAGGAGGTTTTTCTTGAAAAGTCTTAGCATAAATGTTTTGTTTGGTATCATAGATAGAAAAATCAGACAAGTTTTTCCTTGAGGGATAAACACTCTAACTTTTCCCCCTACAGAGTGGGGGGCCGAGCCCACACCCCCCTCTCCCCCTTCCCGGGAGGGGAGTGGGGGAGGGGGGTTTGGGCGGGAGAGGGGAGCCCACACCCCCCTCTCCCCCTTCCCGGGAGGGGAGTGGGGGAGGGGGGTTTGGGCGGGAGCCCACACCCCCCTCTCCCCCTTCCCGGGAGGGGAGTGGGGGAGGGGGGTTTGGGCGGGAGCCCACACCCCCCTCTCCCCCTTCCCGGGAGGGGAGAGGGGGAGGGGGGTTTGGGCGGGAGCCCACACCCCCCTGCCGGGTAATTTATTCATATATGCATAAAATTTTTACTCGAAAGAGCGCCGCAGTGGTATGTTGTTGTACTCAAAAGAGCGCCGCAATGCCGTGTTTTAGATCACGAAAATGAATTACATTTAAATCTGTTTACTCAAAAGAGCGCCGCATTGCCTTGTTGAAAATGGAGTATTTTTAAGAACTGTATTCTTAAAAGAGCGCCGCCCAGTCATATTTAAATTATGGAGATTTGATAGACAAATTGTACTCAAAAGAGTATTGCATTACTGTGTTCTTGAAAATGGGATATTTTATATAGCCGTTTACTCAAAAGAGCGCCGCAGTTCCGTGTTTTAGCAAATGGGGACAGTTTTCGGTTAGGCATATATCTCACGATTCTGGGGATATTTTGTGAGTTTGAGGGTTGACAGCATTTGATTCAAAGGCGTTAGTCTCTATATTACTTCCTGATGGATAGAAAACGTTCATTTGTGCTAGAAACTAGATAAATAGTTTATTGAATAAATATTTATGCAACCCATAGGCAGAATTGTGTGTTGACAAGTAATATTAATTACAAAATATATGAACTAAAAATTATAACTTGTTGATAACACAGAAAATACATTAAAGTAAACCAGTTTTTCCTTCTAATAATTTAATTGCGTTTTATCTTCTTTACATATCATTTTCACTATTATCGCGAAGCTGATAAAAACGCTTTTCACCCACGCTAACTCCTTTACCCACTCCTCTCCCGGGGAGGGGAGAGTGGGTGTGGTCTAACCCCCTCACCCCTTTTCTCATTCCGTTTAGTCAACAGCGGGCGGGGTAGGGAAAGGCTCAATTTCCAAACAAAATTAAGAATAGAAAAGTTTTATATGGTGGTGTAGATGGAGAAGAAGACCAATTTTTTATATATATTCACCACTTTCACTTCGATGATAATGCATCTTGTTTATCCCTATAGCTTTGCATAACCATTGATTCCAATTTCTCCCCAGCATTACAGTGGTCCCAAAAGAAATCAAAGACAATGCACATGCAAAATTTAGGGGCGGAAATAAAGTGCATTATGATCTACGTGAAAATGGTGAATTTGAAAAGAGGTCTCTCCTCTAAAGGTTTTAACCCGCAGAGAATATCACGTGATCTACAATGGGTAGTTAACCACGGAGCATATTAATTTAATAAAGTATAACTGAAATTACTGTATCTTTTTAAGGAATATTGGAATATTAATTTTGCAATGGCTTTGAAAACATTTGCTGCTTTTGTGGCCCTGTATAAATGCTGTTATTATTGGATTATCAGCCGCAAAACAGTTCTAGTGTTCCTGGTGTAAGGTTTGACTTTTGACTTTCTTTCTGCTTTAGGCCAAGCACATAGTGGATAGTGTGTTATGGGCTCGTTGTGTACTTAAGCGCTCTTAATTTGCATTAACGGTGTGATTTTCAAATTATAGTCCCTTCTTGTCTTCCACTTGCCCTTGAAATATCTCAAAGGTGACTATCTAAAAATACCATTATATTTGGCATCAGCAAGATTCCAACTCGTTGTTTAAAGGAAGCATTGGACACGTGACCTCTTAGTGCAAATGGCCTATACACAGAAAAACCTGATTCAGAGAAACAGTGTAAAGGAACCAGAACAATTAAATGATCACTGGACCTGTGAGACTATGAATAACTTGAGCTAAACCTCACTTTTTGGGTTTCTAATATAGACATGTGGATGTGAATGGCCGATGCCAGGCTCGTTTCCCACTATTTTTAATTTTAAAGGTAACACATGGGAATGAGGTAGTGGGTATACAAAATCATATACTGTATATTATTAGCTACAAGCTGCCTTGGGTGCTGAGGCAAAAAATACTAGTAACTATTTGGAACTCTCCCTCTCTTTTTTTCTTTGGGGCGAGCTCTTTGTCTGCCTTATTCCAGTGCATTTCTTGCATGTAAGTTTAACAGTTTCATACCACTTGACTGGCCAAAAGCTGTTATTCGGGAAAGCAAGAAATACCCTTGATCCTTTAAAAGAAAGGGAGCAGATTTCCAAATGATAGTATTTTTTTTGGCCTCAGCACCCAAGGCAGCATGTAGCTAATAATATATATATGTAATAATCAAGGCAAAGTTCCTGTTATTAAATTTATAATTTACATCAAACAATAAAGTTGTAACCTTAGAGTTGAGCCATGTGATTTTGGTCAGCAGATACCCTGTTTTGAAAGCTGTCAAATGGTCACAACCCTTGCCTCCCAGCATGGTGATTTTGTATCACACAACTGTCTGACCACCTTCAAAAGGCCCATTGTATCATATGACTAGCTAGCCTCGAGTATTCAGAAAAGCACAAAACAATATTAAAATATCAACAGGCCATGGCTACCTCTACACATGAAAAGACGGGTTTTGAAATTCAGATTGGGGACATAATTATCTCCCCCTCACCCCTGTGAGCAAAAATGGAAACTCAATTCGAGAGGGCCTCATTACTTTAAAAGGATAATCTATTTCAAAAATGACTGATGCGGAAAAAATTTAAAAACAAACAAATGGCAGACAAACTGAGAAAGTAGAAGAAACATCATTGTCATTTGGTCAGTCATATAGCACAAGTGGCTGAAAGATTTTGTTTACCTTTACAACTACAGTGGAACCTCGATATAACGAACACCTATATAAGGAAGTCCTTGGTATAACAAACGATTTGTTTTGCCCCAGTAATAGTACATAAAATATATGAAAAAGGACCTCGTTAAAGCGAACACATTTTGCCATTCCCTTGGCCCTTCATTAAGTCGAGGTTCCACTGTATAGCAGAGTAAATTAAGACAACTTCAATAATTTAACTGAAAATCAACCCATTCTATTGTAATTGTAATTTGTTTCCCACGGAGCTGCACTTAGGAGTTCATAAGAACTCAATGAAACATGTCCTTGTATTCCAGATCGATTTGGAATTTGGAAGTGTTGGTTTTTAAGGAGAGGGGAAAACTGGAGTACCTGGAGAAAAACCTCCTGGAGCAAGGAAGAGAACCAACAACAAATTTCCACTATTTTCACCACTTTTTAGGCTATCCTCTTCACTTGCCTAGCTCTTCCTAGGGCTTTTCATGCATGTAATAGAGAAGCCTGTTTGTCCTATACCCTCTTTTACCACAACATATTTCTCAAATTAATAGTTACAAGCTGGCTTAGGTCATAGCCACTACTAGGTATCCTTCAAAAGAATGGAATTATAATGGCAACTATATCTTTAAATTCTAATTTGAAGTGCTACTATGATGGAAAATCAATTCTCTTTTCTTTTAACATTATTTTTACTTTCCGAATTTCTTAAACAAGTTCTTATTATTTTTACCATGATTTCTTGGTTTGACAGTGCATCCATCATTAATACATGTAACAATCCTTTGTTCCAGTTGAGTGGCAACAAGAGAAACTGATTTAGAGTAACAGTGATGTTATTTCATCAACAAATTAGAACTGACATGACAATATTGAATTATCATTCATACAAATTTGGACAAACAAATTTCAACGACTTTTCAAGGGCAAATTACAGTTTTCAATGACTAAGACTCATCCAATAAATCAGCATTTTTTATCCCCTTTTTGAACAATGGAGTCATTTATCAGTTTTACTTCTTCAGCCATACCACTTTCCGTGACAACACTTTGCAATGACTGGGTATGACTTGAAGTTGCATCTGAGGTACAGAAATAGCATTTGAAATAAGAAAACAGAAATAAAATATTGTTTATGCACAAAAATGTTGTAACAATTAGATTACCCGTGAGTCTTACAGGTTCTTACACCAAGGATGAGCCAAATTTTCCTCTGCGAGATAATCTAATTTAACAGAAACAGTGTGGAGTAGAGAAGGTATTGAACTTCAAGGAATTTTGAAGACCCAATAAAGGAATCCAGTACTTTTCAAAGACCTTAAGCAAATTCAATAACTTTTTACTTCAAGACCTTTTCAAGATTGCACAAAGCTGCTGTATGAATGCTGCTAACTGCACAGGGTTTGAAAATTTCTGGAAATTCAACTGATATCATTTTCATTCTTGATCAGTCCAACTCTTACAATAAAATAAATTTCAGTAAGTTAATGTGGACAGGCTAACCACATGATCATTGTCAAAATAACCAGCCTCTCTTTGTAATAACAACCTGAAATGGTTATTAAATATTTCCCATATATACCTGCAGAGAAAAGAGAATTGACTCTGATCATTATAGCACTGTATTAAATAATTATACTTCTTTGCTTTGTTATAAAATTAGTATGAAGCCAAGACAACTTCTCAACAGGTCCTTGAATGCAGCTTCCTTTAATATGACATTTCATCACCAGTGTGCAGCCACAGTCTGTAGTCACAAACTTCCTTACTCTGTTGGATCCATGGTGCTGGGGAAAAATTAACAACTATTCAGTCTACACTCAAACTGATATTGTTGTTGATTTATCAAGACACTTCCATGGTCTTATTTTAAATAACAAAAGTTAATAAAAATCCTGGAAATAATGCCTTAACCTTTTGACAACAGCTCAAGTTGTTTTCGTTCCATAAGGAACAATTCATATTTTCCTCCCTGGACCCATGCATTTTGCTTTCAGTTTAACCTGCATGTAACAAGATGGTAAAAAACATCATCAAAGATAAATCTTTCCACTAATACCTCGGCCTCGGTCTGGATATTCTGACCAATCCTGATAAACTTCCATTGTGTAGTTCCAGAAATTATCGATAACCACCCCCCCCCCCCCCCCCCTCTGCCACTCCATGGAGGGCAATAGAAATTCTGAGGAGAAGGGGGAAGGTCCTAAAGGATCATTTCCAAGGGGGAGGGGGGTTACTCACCTAGGTTTTTTTCCAGGGGGCTCTGAGTAAGATTGGTGAGTAATTAATAAATAACATGACCTTTTTAACTTTTCCAAGACCTTAGGTTTAGCTGTCACTTTCAAAAATTTTTAGGACTTTCCTTGTTTTACCGTATTTTTGGACCTTAAACAGTTCAACCGACAAAAACTCAGGCATCCACCAAAATGCATGCCGTTTGCGCTGTTCAATCACTTCTCTCTATATCTTACATTGTCCTTGCCTTGCCGTTGACAGTGACTAAGCTATCAAACAAAACTTTAATTTTCCAGTGAAGTTGCCAAGTTTGAAAGCGACTGTAAGCGGCTTCTTGTTATTTATTTTTAGTTACTAGTCCAATATTGTGCACTGATTATGAAAATATATAGAAAATAGTTGAATAGTTCATGGCATATGCATTGCAATTACCAGTATTATTTTTGTTCATTTCATTTTCACTTTATTTTAATTTGTAGCTTTGCATTTACTTTTAGTAATATTCACGTAATTTGCATTAAAATAATAAAAATAAAAAATAAAATAAAAATGAAGAACTATAATAAAAAAAAGAACACAAGGAAAACGAAAGGAAAGAGAGAGGAAAAGGGGAAGAAAAGGGCAATACCGCCACTCCAGCGAGTGCAGAACTCTAGTCTACAAAGCTATGTCCTACGAGCTGGACTAGTGAATGTGGCTACTGGAACTGTACTAATGCGTGGAAACTCTACAATGCAGGCATATTTATAAGGTGCTGAAAACAAACTGCGCGCATCATATTATAAACGATACAACTAGACAGCTACACTGTATAGCTACATGTGGGTAAGCCACAAAACAGTGAAACCTTCCTCTTGGCAATACACCTGTTTGTAAAACGCTATTATCGCTTTACCGCAAAATACATATATATTCTGTTATCACAATAGGAGGAAACAAATAGAGTGCTTCATGGATAACTGCCATGTACAGCAATGGTAAAATCAATTAATTTCTTTCCTGTTTAAGGGTGTAACAGTGGAGAAATTACAGAGCTACACCTGTATATAAAACACGGCTAACCACAAAGCAGAACCTAAAATGAGATGCATACCGGGGAAAAACAATAAACAGAACTGCAAAAATAATACCAAAAAGAAAAAATGCTTTCCCCCACAATTGTGAGCTAACTTGTACCACAACAAGAATTTCATTTGTCATTGAAAAGTGGAATGAACTCATTGTGGAATAGCGCTTTGCAATATTACTTAAAATAGGTCAATTGTCACCTTAGATATATGTTATTGAAACCAAGTTGAATTTTGTTTCTTTTAACAATAAAGATCTTCAAAGACAACGAAAAATTGTTGGTGAATGTGACTTTCCCAAACAAAACTCTCATACTGATCAGGTTGGTTCAATGTCTAAGTTACAGCAGGGACCAGAAATTTGTGACATCATTAGTGCAAAGTGCAATTACTTGTACACAAGAATGGAATGCTGTTTAGTATCTTGTAAACAAAACTAATATGGACTCATTCCAGAATGAAAGTCTTTCCAGTATCATGAAAATAGCCCCATACACAGTAACTCACCTTTTTTTGATCCATTTCACCAAATTCACATTGCACTTTCCCCTGAAATAAAATGAATTGTTTTTACTAAATCACAGCAGGATTAGCTCAGTCGGTAAGAGTGCTTGACTGCAGAGTGGGAGGTTGCAGGTTCGATTCCTGGGACCAGACCAACGCTCAGAGTCTTAACATGACTGAGAAATGAAGGTACTACCTTTGCCCTGCAAATAGCTTCGCGCGGCTGTCATGACCACTTAAAATGGCGGTCCCGTCTCCAGCAGGAGACATAGAAATAGTGTCCCCAATTAGCACTTTCATGTTAAATACATTGACACTCAAATAAAGTGCTTTTTTTACCAAAATAAACCACCTTTAAAGAAAAAAGGTAATTTCCAACTGGAATGAGCTTAAGACTAACCTCCCACCAATCTCTAAAAGAAGGCGGAGTTGATTTTGACTCTCAAGACTAAAAAAATCTTCCCAGAGTCCTCTAGAATGTCACGCAATTCACACACTGGGAATGAACCCAAAGGACAAAATTAGTTGAAGAAAATCAAAACAGTGTGCTATAGACTTCCCTTTGTAAGGAAAGTTAATCTTGACTGTTTGAGCCTTTGAATACACAGGAGAAATATTTGTTGGCGATGAAGTTGCAAACTTATCAGTAACACATTTTATTTTGACCATATAGTATTAAAAAGTACTTAGGAAAACAACACAAACAAACTTTAACCCATTCGCCCCTGAACCGCCCGTGTGCATCCACGTCCTTTCTACCCTTTGTGACGTCATCAGTTTTAACGGTCAAGGATAACTTTGTCCGCTAGCTTGTGCAGAGTGAAGAGATCTTTCAAACCTATTCACAGCTATTCCCACCAAAATGAAGCCTACTAAATGCCCAGCAGAGAAAAAAAAATGAGGCAAGAAAAGCGAAAAAAGAGGGGAGGAGAGAAAGCGAAAAGTAAAAGTCAAGACTGCTGTGTCACTTTTAATTTTGCTTTCTGTGCCCGCCCGAACTTCGCAAGCTGATATTTTGCATCTGGATCAGAAGGCCGTGAAGTGTACGACCTGTAAACCGGTTTGTGGTAAGTTTTAGCTCTTTACAGCAGGACAGTGGCCAGAAAACCACTCGAGTACCTTCAAAACGCGTTTTTCGGCAAAATCTCCAGGAGCGAATGGGTTAATAACACAATCCCTTTTCTTTAATGTACCCATTTCAGACAAAACATCAAATCAACTGGGACTCATGCCCCTGAATCGCGTAAATGTAGTCATGCAACAGTTACTGCCATACAAACGACTTATTTATAACTCAAGCAAAACCAACTACAAGAGAAAGGATTGACTGGACAACCGATACACATGTTTGACAAACAATAAACAAAATGTACAAAATGAATAATATTAATTTGAGTCTTCATAGCTGCAATAACATCATGGCCTAACTGTCGACTGACAGACCACCCATAACATTGCAACTTAATTGACCAGTCAGGTCAATAACCAGAGTCAAAGTGAGTTGTATCGTGTCCGTTGATAGTATTTTCTCTGAAAATGACTACCACACAGGGTGCAGAAATGTCAGTCACTGTCAACAACAGTCCTTTTCAGGACTACAACAGCTGTATATTCACCCTGCAGGTGATCATGCTCCACCTACTTATCAAATGACTCCTGGATTCAAACATTTTACAGTTTTATATCCAACTGCCATACCATCAAGTGGCTGGTCAATGATAACCAAATTGCTGGTCTGTGGTGTTACATAATATTGTCTGTTAATGGTCACTTGTCCTGCTATCACCTTTGCAATATTAATATCATGAAAATGGAGGCCCTGTTTCTGGCTAGATCTCATCTAATTGGGAGCTCACTGTTAAGTGAATTGTTAAATTGGCCATGGGCAAGGACTAAGTTACCTCTGAAATTGAACTACGATAGATCTTTTAACAGGGACTTATTCAACTTCTGTTGTTGCTTAGCACTGGTCCTCACAGGCATTTCAGTGGCCAAACTAGATAACTTGTAATGATGGAATATAACAACTAATAAAAAGTATTTGAGTACTTAGCTTTGAACTGATATAATTATACATGTGTTATTCCAAGCTTACCTTAAAGGGAACATCCCCTGTCATCAATGAACGTTACAAATTCTCTTACTTAAAAGTCACTGGTGAAACAAAAAGGAGACAAAACATGGATATGAACTTTGAACAAACATCGACTATTTCTCAGTATTATTTCCTCAAAGCCTACGGCACTTTTGTGGTGCACATAAAACTGAAAAGATGAATACCTTTAACAAGAGAATTATTAGATTTCACAGGATTATAGTTCTCCATAAGTACGTGGTAACCATTTTTAGTTTCCTCTGATTTTGTGTGGTGGCTGCTGCTCACAGAGTTGGCAAGGATTCCCTATGCATTTGGCTGTGCTACTTGTCTTGTGGCTCCATCTTCTTCAGGCACCATTCCTGACGCTCATATCTGTTGTTGAAACTTGGTTTAAATTATATTGTACAAGATCCTGTTTTTACCTGCTATCCAGGTCATTTAAGAAATAATTTTATGTTTATTCTCCAGTCTATATCCTATAGTCTATAGGGTAGTTATGTTTTGTCTGTTGAGCTACCCTCTCCTAAAACTACTACTTATGGACTGCACTTCTTTTTATTTTCTCTTTTCTTCTTTTTTTTATTTTAAGAGAATATTATTTTGTAATTTTAGTGATCCCAACTTAGGGCCTCAATTCTTATGCAGAATATTGGTAAGGTCATGAGCCAACGTCTGCGGCAAAGACAAAACATTAATTTTAACACTTTCAAATCTTCCATCAGTCATTTTTTTTGGATGGCAATACATTTCAGCACTCTAAAATAAAAGTGCGAACAGCACTGAAAGTAAGATTTTAATTATGAAACAGATACAATAATTATAAAAATCTATAATTTAATTTTCTGAACTAGCCTGAGAAAGCAGCTGACATTTTATGACACCACCACTGATATGTGATGTGTCACTACCCAGATCTGGGTCATGCTTCTGATTGGTCGTACTGGGTGGTAAATTTACTTCAGCTAATCAGAAGCACTATTGAGATCTGGGTACTGATGCATCATCAGTATGGAATTTCAGCATTCACGTTTAGATGTCATTTCGCGAAGAAACCAGTGGTTGCATTGCAAAAAGTCAGCTGTTTTCCCAGTCTGCTTCTGAACCCACCTTTACATGTATGATATACACTCCATGGCTAATGGCATCACCTGGTGTTGGATGCCCTTTGATTCCTCCACAATGCCATGTCTTTCTTTTCAACTCCCTTGGTGCACAGAACTAGTCTCTAAGGAATTGTAATAATATTATAATTAAGTTATGAATATACGAAAATCATAAATTTCAACTGAGGGGTGCATGAAGAATTATATGAAAGTAGATCATCATCAGTTATAGACGCAACTTTTGCAGTTGCAAAAAGAAAGCCTGAAAAAAATTCAGGCTTGTACGGGATTCAAACCCTTGACCTCTGCAATACTGGTGCAATGCTCATACAAATTGAGCTAACAAGCCAGCTGGGAGCAGATTGTTATATGTGAACTGTGGGGTGAATTAGAATTATATGAAAGTAGGTCATCGTAGTTATAGAATGATGCAACTTTTACAGTTTTTTTTTTTTCAGGCTTTCTTTTTGCGACTGTAGTGTTGTCATTTCGAACCCTGCACATACAATTTCTAACTCTAAACACGAGACATCTGTTGCTCCATCAGCCATAATAGATAGAAATTTACGAGATCTACCTTGAAGGTATGAGAGATATGTTTAGAAAACTCTTTACATGCGTGATTATTCAGGTACATGTATGTGTTTCTAAGGGACAAACCATTTCTTTGCAATGAACACAACTGTGGGAAGATAAAAAACAGAAGTTTTAAATATACAATATGCATGAAATGTGCTGTGTTAAAAAAAGAAATTCCATGTTCTTGAACATTGGTCAAAGCATGTCCTTCACTGGCCCCATGATACATGCATGTGCTTTCAGGCTGTTTGTTTGGAAATTATTTGATCCGATCCTTGGGAGTATTGCAAGTTTTTCCTTTTTGTAAATTCTCTACAAAACTCGCAGAACATTTTGTTTTCCCTTCCTTCAAACCTCAGCCATTTGTATTTTCCTTCCATGCCTCCTAGTAACTTGCATGTTTCTTTTGGTGAAAGCAGGTGTTTCGGATGCTGTGTTAATTTCTTTATCATCTGATGATTGCTTTCCTCCAAAGAAAGAGTACAGTGGGCCTTGCACTTGTTACCGTTACAACATACTTTGGCCCACGTTTTAATTCACCAAAGAAAAATAGATAATTAAGGACCTTTGAAACGAAATTACTAAAGCCACCATCTTGTATCCCACAGTGCATTTTGTTTCTCGAGTAGAGCCCAGACTTTTATTCAGCATTTTTTCCAGTTCATTTTTTAAAAGGTTAGTCTTTGGCAATTCTTTGTTTGTTTCACAGCCCTTTTAGCACCTTTTGGTGCGATACAAAAAAAATTACATGTATTTCTCAGAGAGTGATAACTTTACTTGTCCAGAGGACTAGTGGGGAAGATGAGTGGATGACTGTTTAGTTCGAGCACCGCTGAGGAACCCAAATTATTATTAATTACTACCTATCCAAGCCTTTTATCTTTCTACATGGGGCAGTACTTCACTTCAACATGGAACCACTAGTTATTGCGTTTGAGGTATGACAACGTAACCCCTAATTTCTGTTGGGTGTTTTGTGCATTATTGCGTGTCCCGTGCAATTATTAAGTGAGGTTTTTTGAGATTGCATTTGTATTAACACACGTTTGCCTCACTTTGAGGCGCTTGCTTACATTTTGCCTCACTTTGATGCACTAACTCACATGCTGATTAGTGTGTCCTCAGCGTTCATCTTCCAAACGTTTGCTGAGGTCCGCTATTCTGTCTTTGTAAAGTATTCATCTTTTAAATGTTTGCCAAATCTTCTTAAAGTGCACATATTTCAAGAGTTTGCTGAAGGTCTACTATCGATCTGTGTTTGCTAAATCTTTCAAAGCATTCATCTTTCAAAAGTTTCAGCAGCCGTTGTGCCACAAAGTAAATCTACCGAGATGTGAAGCTCAGCGGTGCCATTTCATCATGACTTGTGACATTTTCGGCACCAGACAAATGAGCATTTTATGTCTGTGTTATTTATTCGGAAAAACTTATAAACAGCCCACAGTAGCTCCACTCAAGTCACTGAAATCAACAAACTTGACCAAATTACCGCACTTGTTGAGACGAACCATACAATATCACTAGCCTTCAAGACTTTTTCATAATGATACACAGTTTAAATAGAGGTTTCGCTGTCAGCAATCCTTACATTTAACTTATGCCATGATCAAATTAATCTATCGCAATACATCCACCCCTCCCCTCAACTGGTACCTGTACACCTAACAAACATATCTTAGTATTATTAATATTTATACACCGAATTTGGCTTCCCTGTGGTTAGCCTCCCACACAGGCGTTTTTAGGGGAGCTCGTTTTTCATCCCTCCCCACAAACGGCTGAGCAGGTGTGTGTGGGGTGGGATGAAAAACATGCTCCCCTAATTAAAAACACCTGCATGAGAGGCTACCCTGCGGTATACAGTCATCAGGAAACTTGAAAGTCAAGTCAAGTCAAAGGACTTCACTCTAAGTTCAAGATTGCTCCGAATCTCTCATTTTATGAAAAAGTTTTCTTATTTTACGAGAAAATCTAAAACAAATCATAGGACAATAAACAGGCAGTTTGAATTAGCGAGAACAAAATCTTATTCTATGACTTGTTTTTTTCTTAAAAGAAGAAATCTCGAATTTAGAGTGCTTAGTATAATATATTACAGCTGTAGCCTGCAAACCGCTAGCCTGTTCACAGACCCTCTATTTTCATTTCAAAGTCTGTCAAGTGCGGGTAATAAAATAAACCACAGGGGATTTATTGACTGTCAGTGCAAAGGAGTAGTGGTGGGGGCAGAAGAAAATAGACAGTCTGTAGACATCTTTTGGGGCAACTGAAACTTGCTTTTCCCAGGAAAAGCAAATTACCATTGGCTGGATGGCGATTATCCTGTCATCATCATGTCAACGACTCATCATGCTCGCGTCATGTGAGTCGAAGCGTTTGTCATTGCCTGGACGAGCTAACCGCAATACTTGCTATGTAATTTGCACAAAAAAATAGCATCGATCAAAAGTGCCGCTGACTTGTAAACTGGGGATGGAATCATACTACAAGCTTGTGTTGACCATGTTGACCATAATTATCTTTTGTATCGGAGTGTAGACTATGGAAAGCACGCTTGACGACTGTTTGGCTCAATTTTCAAGCAAATACGTGCTCAAAGAAGAGCAGCGCAAGGCTGTTTTGGGTTTACTGGACCAAAAGAATGTCATGGCGGTTCTTCCCATGGGTTTTGCGAAACGGTAAAACCAAGATCTTCCATGTTGTTACACCTTGACGAACACTCTCAAAAAAGATTCTCTGTAGCTTTACGGGAATGGGATGATTGCCCAGTACTATTGCTGTATACAAAGCACCCACATATCCTACAATAATCAGATGTACCGATTTTTTGGCCTCGGTACTCTTTTAGCCGGCTTTTTCGGCATAGAAGCAGTCTAAGGAGTAGCCTGAAATTCATCCGATTGCTTCAAGTCGTTTTCTCCT
>OZ038002.1:3173566-3201066 GCA_964035705.1 Porites rus
TCTAGCTTTTCTAGGTTCAACTCTTTTTCAGCCAATGATAAATCTTTTTTGTTACATTGATCCTTATGCTAGGACTACGAATTTTTAGGATAATCTTTAATTTTCTCTGTCCGAGATGGTATGAGGTTTTGTAGAGATTGCTTTCTCAAAGTAAGCCGCCATCTTACTAACACTTGAGCCATTGTACGAGTTGTAATAACTGTTCATAGCAGAGTGATAGTGATATTTAATCGTTTTATTTCCTTTCTTGCGGGCACAAAGAAAATAACAAAACCGATAGAATCTTCAGGTAAAACGTTTTTATAATGTTCGTTAAAAATAAATCATATTAGAGGAAGCATATTTCTAAAATTTTTTGTTTTATAATTACTCTCATTTTTTGTGATTAATTAAATATGTGGTATTATCATCTTAATCAAAATAAACCAGAGTCAAATGTGAAAATCTATTAATCAGTTAACTCTTAAATCTCACGACCATATTTTCCGAACACTTCTTTGGCAATTATTTTGTTTAGAAGTTTTTGTTTTTTTGTTGTTGTTGTTGTTGTTTTTGCTTTTGCTTTGTTTTTTTTTTTGTTTTGTTTTTTTTCTGTTCCTGTACAAAATGAATTTTCGGAATTACGGATATATATTCTGCTCACGGTTAATTGTTGATAAACATGAAACCGACTGCAGAATTTTTCGAACAACCTTCAGTGTTAGTGCAAAAATGAACTAATCTGATCTTTTATCTCTTGTTTAAATAATCTGGTTTTCAAGGAAAATACCAGAGCATGAGAAAGTTGCTTATTATCAAGTGAGAGATTTACGGGGTAACCCGCAACATGAAAACAGATGGAACCATATGGAGCTAAAAACCGTATACCTTCCAAATAAAACTGAGCGGCTTACAATTTTTCGTCGGTCAACTGTTGAAGATAATCAAGGCCGCTACGTTTTCTTTGTCTACCGATAATGAATTCCAAGTACGTTTTCCTGTTATTGGTTGCAATTCTGGTGACAGCCTCATACGCCTCCTTTCTTGAGGAATTCGATGAAGCTTATGGTAGGTTAATTATATAAGCATTGTTTTGCAAGATCACTGAAGAAACAACAGTAAACTGATAACTCATGGGGAAGTCGAAAAAATAGGGAAAAATTAATACAATTGTGGCAATTAGTTTTCTTTGAAACACAAAGACGACGGTTTGTGTTTCAAACCGAGAAATTCGGCACATACTCTGATTATTCGTCTCCGTTCGCCATGAGTTCGTCGTCAATTGTCTTTGTTACTGAATATCCAGATTTATTTTAGAGATCCGGCCACGGATTGCTTTATACTCATGGTTTTACTGCTTATTTTTAAGCTTTGAGAAATATTTTTCAGTCAGATAAATGACCATAATCTTCATATTGGTCTTGATTCGTCGGAAGCAGTATCCATTGCCGATCTTTTTATTAATTAATTTCTTCGTTCAGCATTATCTAGACAACATGATTCTTGTCCATGCCCAGAAGAAGACCAGTGTGGTGAAGTGTGTGCTGTAAATTGGGTTTCTGTTTCATGCAATTTTACTAAAATGTTAATAAGGTGGCTCGACTTTTTAGAGGGGATATCTCCCAAGTTTGAGCATTTACAACATCAGCATTAACAAATTAAAGATACCGGGAAATGTTTGCCACAGCTATATTACATAAAGATGGAAATTTGTTATAATCCATGTTTTATTGACATCGAAGTTGTTTGGCAACTTAATGACGCAATTTGGTGTTTTACTTGCCTTTGTATTTCTCGATACCAGGTGGCTGCCTCAATCGGCCACTTGCAGTAAGAGGTCACGTGACCAGTGCTTCCTTTAAACAACGAGTTGGAATCTTGCTGATGCCAAAAATTGACACATAAACTTTATCTTGCACCCGGAATTTGAGGGGAAACACATTTAAGGGAGATATTTTATGGCACTTTGATTTTTCAACAAAGTAGTATGAGTTGCATTGGCCGCTATTTGGAGGGCATACTCTTGCCCTCCAACATGCATGGCGTGGCGGCCAAAACTACTTTTTGCTTATACCTTGTTAAACGTTTGATAGGTACGCTCAGATGTGCTGTAAACGTTACCACATCATCTTTTCAACATTTTCCTTGAAATTTAAGTGCAAAATTTGTGTTTAGAAAGAGGTAATTCATAATTTTCAAAATTACATTTTGGTCACGTGACCAGCCACGAACTTACTCATTTTAAGAAAGTGGTGCGGGTTGGAAAAATCAAATCACTATTATTTTGTTTAAGATATGACCCACTAATCGTTTTTTGAAAGCAAAATCATATAACTTCATTTTCCGGCATTAGTGCAAATGGCCTATTATCGCAAAGTTTGAATACTTTCTATACAGTTCGTTTTTGAAATATTTTCAAACGAAAAAAATAGTGAATAAGCATGCTATCGAAATAATTGGCTAGTATCTGCAGAAAGTTAAGAAGTCTGGAAATGCAGTTCATCTCATAGCAGTTTGATTCCGTTTGAAACCGTGTACGAAAAAAGAAGGGGACTGCTTTGGCCGATTGCCAGAAAGAAGAATTAAAAATTTGATTAGCCTCACCGCGTTCGGCTGCTTTTTTACCATTTTATTCGCAAATTGATTAGTCCACGCCTACAAAGGCTTCCAAAGTCACAAATTACCCCCGTCCCCCGTCCCCCCAGAGTCTGGTGTTTACAAGTGAGCCTCCTCATAATCTTCTGGTCATCGTAGTTCACTGGCAGTGTTTTCAAGTTTCATATGCAGATACACAACCTAAGCGAAAAAAAAAATTTGCATTTAAAAGGACCGTCGATATTTGGATCATAACAATTTTCCATCGTTATATAATACAGCTCTGTTTACTCCGACGTAGTAAATCCTAAAACTTTGGAGCGTTCCCCTTAAAAATCGATTTAAAAAATTCAGTCGAGCACCATGTTATGTTGATTTTTTTCTTATATACATGTGTATTGATTGATGTCTAAAAGTAAAACTTGAAATTGAATTGACATGACATATTTCAACATCCTCGGCTCGCATTAAGAGATAAGCTAATCGGGGCAAGCAGATGAAACACAAAGTAGTTTACTAGGAGAAAAATAAAATGAAAGAATTAAGAAGTAAATACAAAGAATTACAATACAATTAGTTGCAAAACGGCGAACTTACATTACTAACAGCTCCTCCAAAATATCCCTAACTTATAGTTTCAAGCAGCTCAAACAATTTCCTACACCAGAATTAATAGTAATCTACCTGTCACTTGCTTTCAGGGACATCAGTGAAAATGTTAAATCATTGTTCCTTTGTGTATCCAAACCTCACATGGGTGGGGCGGGGCGGGGCGACTCCCTTACAGAGAGTCTACTCGCATTTGGAAGAAGATTATGCAATCATAATGTTTATTGAAAACAAAAGATTCTCAATGTTTTTTGAAAACGGGCCAATAAAATTCATTTCAGGGCTGTTTCCTGTGGTTGTATAGTTCATCCTTGAATTTTATTAGTCTGTTTGCAAAGAAAACTAGAGAATCGTTTGTTTTCAAAAGACGTTGCGATTAGGTAATTTTCTTCCAAGTACCTGGCGGTTCAAGTAGTTGCACTGTAATGGCCTAAACAGGGACAAGTACTTTAATAGGGATGGGTAATTTTGAGGCTTTCGTCTTTAACAACGTCATAATTTATTTCAGTCTTAAAAAGGTAGCCTGTCTGTCTGCAGTTTGTGTTAGGTCTATATTTCTTCCTTGAATTTCCTTCGAGAGATAAAATGGGGTTATCTTTTTAACAGGGTTCCAAAGTAAAATGTCATTTCTTGACCGGGTATCAATTTTAAACAAAATCGCAATGAAAAAGGTCTGAGTTTGAAGACCTCTGTGGGCCCTCCTTAGAGGCGGCCAAATCTTATAAAATTAAATTAAAGATGAAATTGCCTGTGATAGTTATCGATGTTTTAAAATGATTTTGACACTTCCAGCAACTTTGATGGATGAAGTGAAAGACGCCGTGGAAAAAGAAGAGGATTCAGGTATGAACCAGTTGGTTGGTTTTTCTATTCTGTTTAAAGCAGATGGGCCTCGCAGTTTGGCCGAATTCAGCCGTCAAAAAACTGCCTAAAAAAATTGAGTACACTGTAATTTTCAGGGAGTTATAATAACTCCACTAGTGGGGCTAATTTAACTCCTTACAGTGGAGTTATTTTTCGTGGAGTTATTTTTCGTGGAGTTATTTTAACTCCAAAAAGGAGTTTAAAGAACTCTTTTTCGGGAGTAAAAGTGACCCCAGATATTGAGGAGTTAAAATAACCCCAAAAAAGGAGTTATCCTGTACCTAAAATTTTTACTCCACAACAACCCATGTAAGGAGTACAAGTAACCCCATTTCGGAGTAATTTTAACTCCAGACTGGGAGTAAAAAGAACTCTTTTTCAGGAGTAAAAATGACCCCAAATTCGGAGTTAAATTAGGAGTTAAAATAACCCCAAAAAAGGGGTTATCCTGTACCTAAAATTTTTACTCCATTTTTGGAGTTATAATAACTCCCTAAAAATTACGGTGTAAGGCTGATAATTGATGATCACTTTCCTCTGTGACGTTGTTCTTGGGTAAATTCTATAGAAAAAATAAATCAGCCGGGGACTTTGCGAGACCTTAAACCTGATAGCAAGTTCATATGTACGGTTTCGGGGGTTTGCAAGCTAGCGCCGCCAAAATGTTCCACGAACTCGCACAAGTGAGCCTCTTCGCGGGCTAAGATCAGAAACGTTAAAGATGATTAGAGAGCGAGACCAAATCTCTTACAGTTAAAGGGTTTTGAAACAACTTACAGTTTCTAAAAGACAACGAAAATTTTTCCACTGTTTAGACTGCGAGCAGTCTCTTAACAGTTCATTTGACAAACTCCCTATGGCAGCTCTAGGCCACCACAGACCTCTGACAACGACCTTTCTATATCTTGCAATTGTTCAGGATACCCGCGTGCTTCGAGCCCTGTTAAAAGTTCGCGAAGCACTCTTTAAATGTTTTTGAAGAGTTTGTTCTAAGCAACCTTATTGCTTCGCCTTTAATGAAACCTCTTTTACCCCCGGAGGGTTGCAAGAGGTAAAGGTAAAGTGTGCATATTGCAAGGTTTCAGTTGGTTCATAGTGGGTTTTGATGTCAAAGCGGTATTTCTCTGTGAATCGCTTTCTTTTGAAAAATATTGTTTCAAGGAAAGTCAGAAAGTGCAAAGGATTTAACAGTTATTCATGGACTTTTTGAGGTCTTATCCT
This sequence comes from Porites rus, assembly GCA_964035705.1. NCBI lineage: Eukaryota > Metazoa > Cnidaria > Anthozoa > Scleractinia > Poritidae > Porites > Porites rus. The sequence continues at coordinate 3,178,835 of OZ038002.1, forward strand.
GTAGCCGATAGCGAATTGTTGTTGTTGTTGTTGTATACGAAATGATAGTTTTTACTTTTGTCCATAGGTTGTTCTAACAGTTGGCCCCAGAATAGATGCAATCGAATGAGATTCTTTTGCCGCCCTGGATTTAAGCTCTCAAACTTAGTAAAAAAGAAATGTAAACTCCAATGCCGCCTTTGCGGCTGAGAAATGCGTTAATGGTAAGCCTGCGAGCGTTAATGAGTGAATGGTTAGATGAATGAACCAACGAATGAATGACTGAAAAAATGAATGATCCAACGAACGAACCAACGAATGAATGAGTGAGTGAGTGAATGAATGAGTGAATAGTATAGTATAGTATAGCATATCTTTATTGCGCCTTACTCTCCAAAGGGAGGCATTGGTCTTGTTACAATAAAGGTTTTCATATCTACAACAAATTATTTAAAATATGAACGGAAACAACAAAATTATACGGTATATACCATATCGATAATAATTATACTATAATTTAAGTAACTAATCAATTAGATTATTGACTCAGCATCTGTTTTCGTTTTTGAAACATTATGAATGAATGAATGAATGAATGAATGAATGAATGAATGAATGAATGAATGAATGAATGAATGAATGAATGAATGAATGAATGAATGAATGAATGAATGAATGAATGAATGAATGAATGAATGAATGAATGAATGCAATGGATGAGTTGCTGAAATTCTTCATTAATTTAGGCTAAAATATTTCGATAATTGTTCTCAAATTGACCATGTGTAAGGTTAACTTAACATGCAGTGTCGTATTAGTTAATAATTTTCAAGTGTTACCGTGATTCTTGAATATCATATTATCTTTGTTTGTACAGGTTGACGCAGCCAACCAGGAATTTATAGTGTCACCGACAACGGATTTAATGAACTATGGCTTATTCAAGTGTATTAATTCTATAAGTATGATGAGCTAATAAAATTTGCGGCATGAAATTTCAATTATACTCTTCAAATGTGTCGATGTCATTCTTGTGCCAGCCTGTGAGTTGACCAAGTCACTGGTCAATGCACGAATCGATTCGATGGGTTATTGCCTATTAGTAAAGTCCAACGAGTGGTCTATTATCAATGCTGGGTTCTGATTGGTTGAGCTACTAAAGCGCGGCTTTTTGGCGGCAAAAAAGGATTAAAGTCTAGCTTTAACTAGGAAAATTTTTTTATTTTAGATATTTTAGACCAACTATTTGGGTTTTACTAAAACAATTATTCCTCTCGCCCTCATGGCCTCTGAGTCAATAGCCCATTCGGCCTTCGGCCTCATGGGTTATTGACTCAGAGCCCATTCGGGCTCGAGGAATAATTTTTAAATATCTGTCATTCAAAATATTCCGCTGTTTCGTCTGATTGGCTTAAACTAAATCCTCCGGCTTATTCTTTATAACCATCCGGCGTTGACCAAGGTTGCGTTCCTTTGGGGTGATCCATCTCAGGATCACTGATCAGTGATCACTCGGCCGGATCATGGAAAATCAAGTGAACCGATGGATCCTTTCCGAGAGTGGATTCGTCGGTTCCTTTAATGCGTCATGATCCGAGTGATCTCGGATCACTAATCCTGATCCGGATCATCCCATTGGAACGTACCCAAATTTGGAAGAAGTGAGCAATATACCATATCGCTTTGATTGTATATTGACCAAGCAGCCTCGTTTCCAGATAAATATCTCATCAATCAACCAAGTTTCCAGGCGCGGAAGCCTAAAAAAACTGTTACATATATTCCCGAATGAGTTAAAAATAATAGGGGATTGTGGACAGTCTAAACGTTTTTGGCGAGCTGGAAAAGAACACGCAAGTAACAAAAAATGAGGAGTTGAGGGAGAAATATATGCGCAATACAGAGGATTATTAAAAGCTACCATTTCGTTTCTTTATATATATTGATCAATCTTTCTACGTCGACATTGTTATTTTTTGGACATTTTCTAATTCGAAAAAAGGCTTAGATAGCGTGCAAACTGGATGGATGTTTTTCAGATACTGTTAAATTTTGGAAAGAAATTTCAAACCCTGCTTATTTTTGTGCAAATACGGCTTAACTGAGATCGTTCAGACGTATTTGAGGTGTTGAGTTTATGCCAGGCAGAAAGGCCAAGATTAGTCGCTAGAAAATGAATAAATATTACGGACCTTAAATCAGAGTGGATGGGTTCGATGGGTGATTGTGTGTAAGCGACGGCAAAAATTGATAGATCCGTTTCGTCGTCATTTGTATTACACTTCTGACCTGTAGTGGAAAGGCACAATGGTGCGCCGTTAGTTCCCTCCAAAGTTAAGAAATGTTAATCTGCGAATCCTTTATTATTATAACTATTATTTATTTTTTTAATTTTTGCTTCGTTATGATAACTGATCTTCGTTTTCCATACATAAAAACAAGTTTTGACTGATTCACTGCTGATAGCTATTAATACCCAGCTATACTTAATTCTGTCCAGTGAAAAGGTTACAATAAATCATTAATGTCATCGCTAAGCCATGTTCCGGCGAAGCTGAACAAATGAGTGCAGGAAAATTCAAACTATGCTTGGGAGTGCCTTAATGGCGTTTCAGAATATTTTTGTTGTTTTATTTAACCCACAAAAAATACATGTTGCTTCGTTACATGTTTGGGCTTTAAATTATGCAAATATGTTTAATTTTCATTAGTTTCGGAGCTTAGCATCAGCTAATGTTATACTCTCTTCTTATCCAATCCTTCTTTAAAACAGCTAATGCCTTAACTTTTCTATGTACTGTATTATCGTATGTCTAAACTGAGTAATTTGCCCACGAGCCTCTGTTGGACTAACGACTGTGTATTGCTTCCAGTATCTTCTCCACCAGATAACTCGTGCTAAAGGCCGGCTGGGTCAGTTCAAAGTACTTGACACAGAATTGATGATCTTTAGTATCGGAAAGTGCATTAGAGATGATCGCCGGAATTAAGTTGGATTACCTAATCCCAAATGAGTATACAAGGCATTACCACCGCCGTGATATATAACGGGAAATAAAAGAAATTTATATATTTTATAACATGCAGATCTTATAGCGATGCTTTACTCTCCAAATTAGTTGAATCCTTATCACTCTCCGCTTTTTGAATCAATCATTGAGCCGGTACGGCTTTCAGAGTCTAGCTATCAACCACTTTAAACGCATTTTCACTAATGTACCCATTGTTTAACCTAAAAATCTGCTAACAATAAAAAGATATAGATGAACTCAAACAAACGATGCCGATATAAATGGTGATGGACTAAATGAAACGTTGAGAGTAAAGAGAGAGGCCCCCATCTAAAGATTTTCAGTCAAGTGGGAAACATGCCCTCTCAAAAGATGCTTATGTATTTTCTTGTTGCTCTTTTATATTTTCTCTTTAGTTCAAGAACCGATGCAAAGGTACTGGAAGATATCTACGCAGAAGGTAAGTGCGCTCTTGAATACCTTTTTATGAGTGTGTAAATCATAAGCCTTCAGATTAAAAAAACCCAGACCTCCAGACAGATGTCAAGAAGGTGTTAAAAACAGTGTCCTCTACTGTACATTATATTACATGTTATATTATATATCTATCGTCTTGTTCAAGGCTGTTCCAGTAATAGGCTGACCAGATAACATTCACTTGGATGGTGATATGATGCCAACTTTGCCCCGAAGCTGTTTTTATTAGTCTCACTGAGTTTTTATTATCGGTTAAAATTAACTTGAGCTGTGATTACTTTCCATTTGTATCATAATATTTGTAACCAAGCTCATAGGCGGATGTCAGAATATGTTCTCGATATTTTATCGGATTGGATACAACTGGATACCAGCAAATTTAAACTGCTTGTTGTGTCTGTACAATGTATGAGTTGCGTCGCCAGCTTAGACTGCCTTTTTTTTTTTCAGACTCACGATCACTCAGAATTGTTAGCTTATGATGGTCCGCTACACGAAAATCATATTTATACTTTTTAATATTTTAATTTTCAGCCTCTCAGCAGAGGCATGCAACTAGATATCAGCAAGATTAAACCGCTGTTCGTGTATGTCGTGTATGTGTGCGTTGTACCTGAGCTTAAGGTGATTCCCTAGTTTTGCACTGCGCATCTCTTACTGCGCATAACAAGACGGCCGCCGTAAAAAAGAGCATGTGAAGTAATATTATTAAAATGAAGTTGACTGAAGAGAAACGCTATTGGAATTTTTGCTTGCTGTTTCTTGCCGAGGTGAGACTCAATGTGTTGGGAATCTGCATAACGTAAGCAGTACGCGTGTTGCTGAGTTCGACCTCCTCTCGGAGAACCTCGATAGTGGATGTTTAACTTGTGCTTACTCACTTTGATTTTCATTTAAACACTTTCTTTATCACATTGTGTCCTAACTGTGATATCTCGATGTAAATTCTGTAAAAACGGATTTTTTAATACTTTCTTTCCCCTTTCACATACATTCTATTTTGAAACTCGCCCCAGTCCTCTCTCAAAAATCGGAGAAAATGCGTTTGGTGCGCACTTTCTGCAGCTCTACCGCAAAAACGAGTACGGTGACCCCCATTTTTTATTTCATGATTTTAATAAGGACAGTGCTTCCTTTCGATGAGAAAAAAATTGGCGCAAATCTAGGTTCAGTTTTTTGGCAGTTTTACTAAATTGTACGGATTGAGCCATCACGGGTCGAAAAGCGCGCGTCTAATTTAATTCTACTTTGGAGCGTAAAGTAAAAACAAGGGCATTAAAAGGCATTTTTCTGGTACGTAAGTGGATAAACAATACATATAAGTCAAATTCTGTGTGATGTCACATGCATCATCGAAAAACTCTCTCCTTTTTGTCTAGTTTTGCGCTGCCCGCGGTTTTTATAAAAGGGTCCTAAATAGCCGTATTTGTCAGCATTGTGACGTCAAAACGAGCACGGTGACCCCCACTTTTTATTACTTTTTTATCATCTTCTTGACTTGTTACATCAGAGTACCAAGTTTTAGCTAAAATCCATGTTAGGTTCTTTTACTATGGAATCACCTTAAACTGCCTTCTGCTTTTTCAGAATCAGGATGGTTAGCTTATGATGGTCCTCGTGACGAACGGCATAGAGGTGAGGCAGAGAAAGGCTGCAAACATTTCAGGTTCCTATAAAAGTGACGATGAAACTGATAAACATAATTACAGCCCATTTCTCTTTTAAGTGTGCCAGGAAAATTGACGAAGTCTATGGTGGCGTCAACTATTACCACCCATGTCCCTGGACAGGGACTTGGGAACCCTCACCAGTGGGCGTTTGCCGCAATTCTTCATTCCATTCGGCTCCAAATGAATTCTCCGACCACTTTCTCTTAATATCCACGAGCACAGAGGCTCTCTATAAGGAAGTAGTTTTGTCGCGCGTTTCCATCAAATCGTCGATTTTTCCAACATAATCGTAGAATATCAAGAACTGTTTTGCGTGTCATAACGCTACTTGCAAGCGTGAGCAGCCACGGCGACGACGGAAACGAGAAAATTTTTAAAAGATTAGCAGGTTTGTTAAGAAAAATTAAAACTCTGAACGCGCAGCACATTTTTGGCAGATTTCTTTGCCGTCCGCGTGCTACTAACATTGTAAAACTTCATCGGAATGGCATTGCTATGGTCGCTTTAAGGTGAATCGATAAAGTTTTTCAGGGTCAATACCTCTCAAGTTTGAGCGTAAAACTGACGTCACTATAAACAAAGATTTGGAAAATTGCCCCCACAATTGTATTAGATAAAGATGAATACCATCAGGGTTGCAATGACATCGGAGTTGTTATAGCAGCGAAATGACACCATTACCTATTTTACTTACAGGAGTAAAAAACAGGAGCCGTGCACCATCGGTACACTGCTTACACTACTGTTTCTCTTTATGTCTTAACAGCTTGTTTCAACATTGGTTCACATACATTCTGCGCGAGGTTTAAGGCGTTTTGCAAGAAGAAGAAAAATAAAGACTTTATGAGCAGATACTGTCCCCTCCAGTGTGAAATGTGTTGAACGACTATGTAGCAGCGCAGTAAGTGTCAAAACTAAGCTGTGGGGGATATTTGTTCTTTAGTAAAATCCAATTAGTGGTCTATTATCAATGCTGCGTTCTGGAAAAGGGGCCTGGGTAGCAATGGCGTAAGACGTGTCCTTGATCCGTCCACCACATATTCTATTTTTCCCGGGTGGTAAATGTTTGACCACATTTGCCACCCGCTATTATCAATTGCTAGATAATTATTTAGGCGATCGGAATAGAGGTTCGTAACAGATGGCGCTTCGGTTTTTCTTATCTGTCTGTAAGATTCTAGGTAAAAGTCCTAGCTTCCCCCCCATGTCCCTTTACGAAGAGGTTTCTTATTTAGTTGTGTTTATCTGTGCATGTTCTGTTTGGTTTCTATGTTTTAATAGCTTAATCATTTGTTTTAGAAGTAAACGCCTAGTACAAATTCCTATCATACCGTGCAGCGATTGTGGAGCTTTGACACCAGGTGATGTAAGGCTTCCTCTGCAAAGCTGCCCAAGAGAATATCTACCGCTTTGACAATAGCATCACTAAACGTCAGGGGATTAAGAGACAATACAAAGCGTAGAGAGGTGTTTAATTGGCTTCGCAAAAAAAATTACTCGGCATATATGCTACAAGAAGTCCACTGCACTGAAAATACTAATCACGTATGGTCTGCTGAATGGGGCTATCAAGCTATTTTTAGTACCTATAAGAGCAATAAAGCAGGGGTATGCATCCTTTTCAACAACAACTTCGATTTTCAAATAGAAAAAACTTACACTGACCCCCAAGGACGCTTTATTATTTGCGACATTAAAACCAATGAAAAGTGTTTTACTTTAGGGAACATATATGCTCCTAATGAAGACAACCCAACTTTCTTCCATGACTTCTTTGATCACCTTGCAGATTTCAAATGTGATGATATTATTATAGGAGGCGACTACAACCTTGTACTGGATTTAGAGAAGGACAAGATGGGTGGTCTTACTAAAACTCACCAAAATAGTGTTAAAGTTGTTCAAGAATTCTCTGAGAAACTAGATCTGGTAGACGTCTGGAGGATTCTACACCCACACACTAGTAGATTTACCTGGAGACAACGTCATCCAAAAGTACACTGTAGGCTCGATTTTTTTCTAGTAAGCCAAAGCACAGTTAACATCACGACCCTTGCAGATATCGTCCCAGGTTATAAAACCGACCACTCAATGACTACGTTATGCTTATCACTACATTCAAATCTACGTGGACCAGGTTTCTGGAAACTAAACACATCTTTTTTAACTGAATTGGATTACATAAACCAAATTAAAACAACGATTCAGAAAACACTCGATGAGTACAAAAATGACGAATCGGTAAATCCTTCACTTCTTTGGGAAATGATAAAGCTAAAAGTGCGCGAAAAATCGCTCCGCTACTCCAAGAGCAAAACAAAGCAAGCTAAACAACGCGAAACATTTCTGGAACAAATAATTGCCAGATTAGAAGCGGATCTCGATAATAAAAACTCCGATGAAATGCACTCCTTACACCTGGAGGAACAATTGAATGAAAGCAGGCTTGAGCTTGAAAAGATAATTGAAATCCGCACCAAAGGCGCAATTTTGAGATCTAAGACTAAATGGTATAATGAAGGAGAGAAAAACACCAAGTATTTTCTTAATTTAGAAAAACGACACTACAAGCAAGGGACAATAAGTCAAATTGAAATAAACGATAGCGAATTTGTCACCTCGGATAAAAAAATATTAACTGAATGTGTGGCGTTCTATAAAAATCTCTACTCATCCAAAGGTAACACATACAACCAAGATGGTACAACTGTTTTCTTTGAGGGTGGTGATGAAAGAGCCATTGACGAACATGAATTAACTTCGTGCGAAGGAGTTTTAACTGAAAAAGAGTGCCTTGAGGCTTTAAGAGATATGGAATCAGAAAAGACCCCTGGGACCGATGGCCTACCAGCCGAATTTTACAAAGTGTTTTGGAAAGATGTATCCAGCACCCTAATTAGCGCACTGAACTACGCTTATGAAACTGGAAAACTCTCAATAACCCAGAGAAGAGGAATTATCAAACTTATCCCTAAGAAAGACGCAGAACCGTTCTTTATTAAGAATTGGAGACCCCTAACCCTCCTGAACAGCGACTATAAAATAGCGGCAAAATCAATTGCTAATCGCTTGAAACCTCTCCTCCCTGATCTCATTAATTACGACCAGACTGGCTTTATAAGAGGTCGTTTTATCGGAGAAAACATCCGCCTTATCGATAGCGTTATTTGCTACGCTAAAGAAAACAATATACCAGGATTACTTTTGTTTTTAGATTTTGAAAAAGCTTTTGACACGATAGAATGGCCTTTCATTAGGAAAACCTTTCAACATCTTGGTTTTGGTAGTAGCATCTTAAAATGGCTAAACCTTTTCTATTGCTGCCTAGAAAGCTGCGTTTTGAATAATGGTTGGGCGAGTGATTTTTTTGAAATCCAAAAAGGTGTAAGGCAAGGCTGTCCCCTCTCACCTTATCTGTTTGTTCTGGCAGTAGAAGTTTTAGCTAAGGCAATTCGTGAAAATAAAAGTATTAAAGGGATCTTTGTAAACGGTAAAGAAATAAAACTAAGTCAGTATGCAGACGATACAACTCTTATACTAGATGGAACAAAGGAATCGTTAATAGCCTCTCTCAAAACACTGGACGATTTTTATGAAGTCTCTGGCTTAAAACTTAATGACAAAAAAACAGAAGCCTTTTGGATTGGGGCAAATTGTAACAAAGATGAAATATCAATTGTCGGAAGAAACTTTAAATGGCCGAAGTGTAAAGTTAAAGCTTTAGGTGTCTGGTTTTCAAATGATCCGGAAGCAACTGCAACTTTAAATTATAATGAAAAACTAGATAAGGTCCGGAATGTTTTGAGCTGCTGGAAATACCGTAGACTTACCCTAGTTGGAAAGATAACGGTCCTAAAAAGTCTGGCTGCCTCTCAGCTCGTTTATGTGCTCTCACCTTTACATACAAATGTGAAAATTATCAAAGAAGTAAACAAGTTATTTTTTTCATTCCTCTGGAATGGAAAAGGAGATAAAATCAAACGAGACATTATAACAAACGATTATGCTAACGGAGGACTTAAAATGATAGACATACAGTCTTTTAACAAGTCCCTGAAAGCTACATGGATTAAAAAATATCTGGATGAAGAGAACCAGGGAAAATGGAAATATTTTTTTGATACAGAGTTAGAGCGATTTGGAGGCACAATAGTCCTCACTAGTAATTTAAACAAGAAAGATACCATTGAGAATCTCAAGATTAAGAATAACTTTATAAAAGAGATACTTTCAATCTGGGCGGAAGTCAATTTTGATGAAAACATAACGTCCGAGAAACAATTTCTTGAACAAACTTTATGGTACAACTCACTCATTAGAATCGATAACTGCCCCGTCTTCTATCGTGAATGGTTTGATCGAGGCGTTACGAAAGTGAAACATTTGAAAGATGAACATAACAAATTTTTATCACTAGCTGAGCTGCAGCAAAAATACAGCCTCAAAGTTTGTCTTTTAAAGTATTCCGGACTAGTGTCTGCTCTAAAATCTCTTTGGACTACATGTGAAACAAACTGTATCAAAAACTGCAACAATTATGAAACCTTTGTAGTAAGATTAACAGAATGCCAAAGTGCGAGCAAACTTGTATACACCAAGTTGCTTTCTACAAAATGCAAGTTACCACCCCATAATCAACAGAAATGGCTAAAAGACTGCAACGAAAATGATGTGGAGGCGATTAATTGGCAGGAAGCCTACCAGTTGGCCGCTAAATATACTAAAAGTACAAGAATTATTGAATTCCAATACAAATTTTTACATAGACGAATATCAACGAACGACTTCTTAACAAAAATTGGCGTAAAAGACAACCCAAATTGTTCTTTTTGTAATAATGAACCGGAGAAACTTCTTCATCTTTTTTGGTCTTGTCCTAAAGTGGCCTTTTTCTGGCATAGTTTATCTCTTAAGCTGACTTTGCTCCACATTACACCGGAACATTACACATTAGATATATTTGTTGCACTTGGTCTAAAGCCGGATTCTTCAAAAAACTGCCAGCAAATTAATTTCCTTTTCCTTCTAGCCAGAAATTACATCTGGATTAGCAAAAGAAGGGAAACCTCGCCAAAGATAGCAGGCTTCCTGCAATACCTCAAATCATTCTACCACATAGAGACCACTGCAGGTCCCATTTTACCAAAAAAATGGGAAAATGTGAGCTCCTTATTTCAGTAAGCCTTTGATTTTGTATACATTTGTATATCTCGATCCTCTGCTCATTTTCTCCTGCATTAACCTGGTGTATCTTTTGCTTCACAATCGCTGCCTCTTTAAGACACTTAAGATATAAGTGCGTTTACCGTGAATGTTTGGTTTTGTAAATGTTGGTTTTGAAGTACAATTACTAATTAGAACTGCTTGTAAATAGTGCATTGTAGTATGAGTAGTGAGTAGGTAGTGTTGTAAGTACTGAGTATTGTAAGTCTTTACATTGTAAACAGAGTAAGTACCCTAGTCTATTGTATTCTAAATATTGTATTGTAAGTAGTGTAAATATCGTAGTGTTTGTAAGTATTTTCGATTGTTGATTGTTGATTGAATAAATGTTATTAAAGATAAAAAAAAAAATAAAAATAAAAATGCTGCGTTCTGATTGATTGAGCTACTACTAGGCTATATGTTATAGCCTACTAGTAGCGAAAAGCGCGCGCTTTTTGGCGGCAAAAAAGGATTAAAGTCTAGCTTTAAGAAGCTAAATTTTTTTTATTCTCGATATTTTTTACCAAATAGTTGGATTTTACTAAAGCAATTATTCCTCTCGCCCTCATGGCCTCTGAGTCAATAGCCCATTCGGCCTTCGGCCTCATGGGCTATTGACACAGAGCCCATTCGGGCTCGAGGACTAAATGTTAAATATAGAATCTACTTATCTGAGTGGTCTATTTACTACGCTTAAAGGAAGCAAGGGGTACGTAGTGGTGAGAGCACTCGCTTCCCACAAATGTAGCCCGGGCTCAAATACTGCAAGTACGCGTCGACACCGCACCATAGGTGGGTTGAATTGTTGTTGCTTCTCTCCACAATCCTTTGCTCCAAGAAGTTTTCCTTCCGGTACTGATCAGATCATATTTTTCTCCCCAGCATCGGCTCAAAATCAATTCCAATTAGACCAGGTATGGTTAATGAGAAATCACTTTGCGAAGTGCTACCTCTGGATCGTTAGTTTATTATAACATAATTAAGGGAACAAACAACATTGCGCTTCCCTAGACCCTAGACACATCAACAACTCATGGATTTCATTCATCCCCTTAGATATATACTATGCTTTAGCAAATGTGTGGAACCTTGAATCAAAATTATAGTGCGCTAGAAAACTCACATCAGCAAAACTGTCGCTGTTAGCAACATGCGTAATGACTAGTTACTCTTTTTTCCTTTTTTTTATTTTTACGTTTGTATATATCATAGTTTATCATTCCTGTTCTTCTTTTCTTGTTTTTTTTCTTCTCGATTCGATAGCTACTCTTTAAATGAAGGGTTTGACTCATGAAACAAGGTTAATGTATTTTAAGTATTTGTTTGACAAAGAACATAACTGGAGAAATTCAGAGCACAACTCTATTTGTCGTTATATGGCAGTGCAGTGCTCAATGTTTGCTTATGAGTAAAAAAAAGGTAAGCAGTCTAATTGGGTTTAGAAATCGATCTTGACTACTGACCGAAAAAAGACTATGAACTAATGAGTTAAATGCTCGGATCAGTTTAGCAAAATCTTTTTCACTAAATAAAAGAAGAACCATGTTTTACGAGAAAATGGAGATGCAGGCTCTTCTGCAAGTTTTGAACAGTTATATTTGGACCTTTTTAACTCCGATACGCAAATCAGTATCTTAATAGTTCCTGGCGGCTGGTACAGACCGTTTATGTTCAAGTAATAACAATTGACCTTATGGATTTTTTTTCTTTTGACAGATTCTTTCTTTATCTTGACAGGAATTACACTGAAATTGAAAACAACAGCGTTAGTTTAATTTCAAATATAATTAAAGAAACGAAAGGCGACAACAGCATTAAAATTTGTATCTGGGATGCATAACAAAATACCTTAATTGTAATAATTTTCTCTGGAGGTAATAAAATAATAAAATGATAAAGGAAAGATTTACTTCAGCGTTTTGTTGTACTTGTAGTTATTGAGAAACTAGGTGAAAACGGCTCCTGACCTTGGATTATTTGTAACGAGTCGCAAACCCCACATAAAAGTTTTAACAATCACGAATTATAAACGAGTAAAATCTCCTGTTTCAATTACATACTAATTCCCCATAAATTTTAATTTTAATACTCTTCCTAGAAAGTATTCGGCACTTCATCGTTTAATTTAGGTGGAAATACTCATGAATAAACACTAGGCATAACAAAACAGTTAAGTGAGAGAATTAACAGAGGGCGATGAAGCACTCGACATTGATCGGCTGATAAAACCGCGCCATTAAATGTTACCGCACCAATTTCCGTGTTAACACCCTTTCTTTTAAATTCGTCCTTTCATTCTTTTATCAATTAAAAACCAGCTGCAGAGGCGGAAGCTTGGGCCGTACGTCTTTAATAAAAGGCTGCAACTGCCGCAATGTGATTGGTTCAACCACTGACCAATACAAAATAGTCTGTGAAAATCACTTGAAAATACACCTTTGACAAATACTATCATGAAATAAAATTATATCAGGATGTATAATTTTTTTCCCACCCAAGTTATTTTTGGAAACAAGGGAAATTCATCAATTGAAATCCTGCTGACAAAGAAAATGCCCTGTAATAACAAGCTAGTTTTTCTTGCTATTATTTTCCTAGTTTTCAATCAAAGCCTGGAAATTGGTGCGAAAGGCAACAAAAATGGTGAGTTCCTTCATTTTAGTTTTGCGCTTAAACAGTCATTCTGCTTTGAAAAAATACCCTTCGTAGAAAAAATCATGCCCTCTTCGTTAATGTCATAGATTAGGAAAAGGAAATAGATAGTCTGAGGACTAAATCAAGAGAAGGAAAGAGCGCTCTGAATTAGAGAAGGGTTACATCTTGTTCACTTAAATCTGATGATTCTTCCTAAATTCCTGTTTGAGGTTTCCAGCGTCCCTTACCAAGGTGCAAGCTTCAGGTTTAACCAACCACACTTTTCCGGTTGTCAAACCAGGCTTACCAGACTTTACCATATGTGCAAAAAGCCTGGTTAACCAGGGTATTATTGGTAAGGTTGGCAAACCTTAGGTTATTAATCAAACCAGGAAAACCAGACTAAAACAAGGCTCTTGAAATTCTGAATGAACCAGGCTTACCAGGCTTGAACCATACGTGCAAATTATAATATTATTGCATTTATTCCACTAAAAAATACATAATACTTCGTTTCATCTTGCTTTGGCTTTAAATTATGCAAATATGTTTTCATTTTCATTTGTTTCAGAGCTTAGCATCAGCTAAGAAAGATGTATTATACTCACTTCTTCACCAATCTTTCTTTAAATGAGCTAATAGCTTAACTTTTCTATATACTGCATCATCATATGTCTAAACTGTATCTCAGTGCTGGACTAACGACTGTGTATTGCTTCCAGTAAGTTATATTCTCCACTAGATATCTCACGCTAAAGGTCGGTAATGGGTCAATTCAAAGTACTTGTTCAGAATTGATAATCACTAGTATCGGAGAGTGCATTAGAGATGATTGAATTAAGTTAGATTACCTAATCCGAAATCAGTATACAAGGCATTACCACCACCATGATATTATAACGGGAAATAAAGGGAATTTATATATTTTATAACATGCAGATCAAGAGCCATGGCTCTTGATGCAGATCTTATAGCGATACTGTACAAATTAGTTGAATCCTTATCACTCTCCACTTTTTTGATCAATCATTGAGCCGGTACGGCTTTCAGAGCCTAGCTATCAACCACTTCAAACGCATTTTCACTAATGTACCTATTGTTTAACCTAAAAATCCGATAACAATAAAAAATATAGACGAACTCAAACAAACGATGCCTATATAAATGGTGATGGACTAAATGAAACGTTGAGACTAAAGAGAGAGGTCCCCATCTAAAGATTTTCACTCAAATGGGAAACATGCCTTGTCAAAAGCTGCTTAATATTTATTTTCCTGTTGCTCTTTTATATTTTCTTTATTGTCAAGAACCGATGCAAAGGTACTGGAAGATATTTACCGTACGCAGAAGGTAACTGCGCTCTTGAATATCTTTTTATGAGTGCACTTCAGGTTCAAAAAACCCAGATGGATGTACTTTTTTGACTGAATGCTGTCAAGGTGTCAAAAACAGTGTCCTCTACTACTGTACATTATACTTCATATTATGATGTGAAGTATATGAAATAATTCATTTTGAACTGTGGTTGTAGATGAAAGTGGAGAATGATCATCGCAGTAAATTTTCCAATTCAAGCAATTGGAAAGAAGAAGCCTGAAAAAAAAATCAGGGCTTCTTCTTCATATACTTCACATCATTTCACTCCTCACGGGAGATATGAACTCAATAAATTGACCTCGCTCCCAATGTGTGGCTTCATAACTCAGTTTTAGAGCATCGCACCGGCAACGCGGAGGTCACGGGTTCGAATCCCGTTGAAGCCCTGATTTTTTTTCAGGCTTCTTCTTTCCAATTGCTTAAATTGGAAAATTTACTGCGATGATCATTCTTCACTTTCATTTAATATGATGTTAGATATCTATAGTCTTGTTCAAGGCTGTTCCAGTAACGGGCTGACCAGATAACATTCACTTGGATGGTGATATGATGGCGATTTTGCCCTGAAGCTGTTTTTATTAGTCTCACTGAGTTTTCATTATCGGTTAAAATCACCTTGAATTGTGATTAGTCTCCATTCGTATCATAATATTTGCAACTTAGCTCAATTATTTAGGCGGATATCAGAATATGTCAGACTCAGAATCACTCAGAATTGTTAGCTTATGATGGTCCGCTAAACGAAAATCATAATTAATACTTTTTAATTCTTTTAATCAATTTTCAGCCTCTCAGATTATAAGCAACTGGATATCAGCAAAATTAAACTGCTGTTCGTGTATGTTGTGTATGTGAGAGGTGTACCAGCTTAAACTGCCTTCTTCGTTTTCAGAATCAGGATTGTTAGCTTATGATGGTCCTCCTGACGGAAATAAGGGAGGTAAGGCAGAGGAAATGTTTCTCTCACCTGTATATTCACAAGACAAACGCTACCACCGTTGTTTTACTCACCGAAAATCGGAGAGACTGGTGAGGAGAGGCAATAGAAAGAACAAACAAACATTGAGCGTCTGAAAGACACTGGGATCAGACTGTGGGCAATGTTCGATTCCTGCTTTTCATTCCCTGGCCACTTTTTCTCAATATCCACGAGCAAAGAGGCTCTCTATAAGGGAAAAGTTTTGTCGCGCGTTTCCATCAAATTGTCGATTTTTCCAACAAAATCGTCGAATATCAAGAACTGTTCTAGCGAGCGTGAGCAGCCACGAGGACGACGGAAACGAGAAAATTTTAAAACGATTAGCAGGATTGAACGTGCAGCACATTTTTTGGCAGATTTCTTTGCCATCCGTGTGTTAAAACTTATCGGAATGGCATTGCTGTCGTCGCCTTAAGGTGGCTCGATACAGTTTTTCAGGGTCAATTCCTCCCAAGTCTGAGGATAAAATACGTCACTATAAACAACGATTTCGAAAAATTGCCACTACAATTGTATTAGATAAAGATGAAAATTTGTTATGATCAGAGTTGCAATGACATCGGAGTTGACATAGGGGCAACGAAATGACGCCATTACCTATTTTACTTACAGCAGTATTTCTTGACACTGGGAACTGTTCTTCCAAAATCGTTCACGGGAGCTTTTCTCTCCAATAGCCGCCTCGATGTTCGTGAAGTTAAAAAAGCGAAATCTCTAAGCGTTATCGAGATACTTTGGAATGAAGTATTTATGGTTAGAAATACGGTAAAAAATGGACGATCTTGATGTTTGGCTGTTATCTGTAGAAAACAAAGTGCTTTTGACATGCTATTTTACCTCACGGTAGTTTCAATCTTTTTAAAAACGTGTGTAAAAGATCATGAAGATAGCTCCAGCGGATTACTAGAAAGAAGGATTTGATTAGTATGTATCGAGGCGCTCTTACTTGTTGGAGGTTTTGTAAAGATTTCCGTCTACTTTAACAAATTAGCGAGTAATTTTTAAACCGTTCGATAGATTTTTTTAAAAAAATTAAGATTCTTGAGATTACCCGTCCTTTTATATGACTTTTTAGTTTCAAGATTATTGATATAATTATTGTAAGGCAGTAAACAAGGGCATCTCATCAATTATTAATCGGCAATCTTCGCGACTTCGATAGTCTTCGGAAATACTCATACAGGCTCTTAGCGTCAGGTTTTTTAATCACCGGACGAATGTTCTTAAGCCGTGCACCTCCAATATACTTAATTGTTTCTCTTTATGTCTTAACAGCTTGTGTCAACATTGGTTCAAATACATTCTGCACCCGGTTTAAAGCGTTTTGCAAGGGGAAGAGAAATAAAGACTTTATGAGCAGATACTGTCCCCTCCAATGTGAAATGTGTTGAACGACTGTGTGGCAGCGCAGTAAGTGTCAAAACTAAGCTGTGAGGGATATATTTGCCTTATATAGAATCTACTTATCCGAGTGGTCTGTTTACTACGCTTAGGGGAGGCAAGGGGTACGCAATGGTGAGAGCACTCGCCTCCCACAAATGTAGACAGGGTTCAGATACTGGCGTCGTGGCCGCGCCATTCGCCATAGGTGGGTTGAATTGTTGTTGCTTCTCTCCTCAATCCTTTGCTCCAAGAGGTTTTCCTCCCGGTTTTTCTCCTGCCTCCGCTCAAAGTCAATTCCAGTTAGACCAGGAATGGTTAATGAGAAACCACTTTGTGAAGTGCTACCTCTGGATCGTTATTTTATTGTAACGTAAGGGAGCAAACAACATTGTGCTTCCATACGTACCGTAGACACTTCAACAGCTCATGGATTTCATCCTCTTAGGTATATAATATGCTTCAGCAGATGTGTGGAACCTTAAATCAAAATTATAGTGCGCTAGAAAATTTCACATCAGCAAAAATGTCGCTGTTAGCAATATGTGTAATGACTAGTTACTCCCCTTTCCTTTTTTATTTTTACCTTTGTTTATGTCATAGTTTATCATTCCTGTTCTGGCTTCTTCTGTTTTTTTTTTTTCCTTCTCGATTAGCTACTGACAGGGTTTGACTCGTGAAACAAGGTTAATATATTTAATAGTACATTTAAGTATCGAGTATTTGTATCACAAAGAACATAACTGCAGAAAATATTCCCAGCGGTCGGTACGGACCGTTTATGTTCAAGTAATTAAAATTGTTAATGATATATGAAATAAATCATATATGAACTGCGGAAATGAAATGAAAATGAAGAAATGATCGTCGCAGGGAACGCAATTTATGCAATTGCGTAAAGAAGCCTGAAAAAAATTGGATTAATATGATTGTTATTGACGTTACTGATTTCATGTTTTTTTCTTTTGACAGATTCTTTCTTTATCCTGATCAGGAATTAGAATAAAATTGAAAACAACAGTGTTAGTTTAATTTCAGAATCAAATTAAAGAAATGAAAGGCGAAAACAGCGTTAAAATTTGTATCTGGGATGCAAAACAAAATACCTGAAGTGAAATAGATTCCTCTGGAGATGATGAAATAATAAAATGATAAAGGAAATATTTACTGCAGAGTTTTGTTGTACTTGTAGTTATTGAGATACTAGATGAAAACGGCTCCTGACTTTGGATTATTTGTAACGAGCCGCGAACCCAACATAAAAGGTATTAACAATCACGAATTATAAAGGAGTGAAATCTCCCGTTGCAGTTATACTAATTCCCCGCGAAATTTAGTTCTGATACTCTTCCTTGAAAGTATTCGGCATTTCATCGTTTGATTGAGGTGGAAATTCTCATGAATAAACACTCGGCATAACATACATCGTAACAGTTAAGTGAGACAATTAACAGAAGGCGATGAAGCACTCGACATTGATCGGCTAATAAAACCGCGCCATTAAATGTTACCGCATCAATTTCTGTGTTAACCCCCTTTCTTTTAAATTGTTCCTTTCATTGTTTTATCAATCAAAAATTAGCTGCAGAGGCGGAAGCTTGGGCCGGGCGTCTTAAAAGGCTGCAACCACCGCAATGTGATTGGGTCAACCACTAAAACCAATACTCAAAATAGTATAATATTCATCCCTGGGTATTTTTATTCATGACATTATAAGAAGGTATGAGGAGTCAATCTGAACTGGGGGAAGCCCAAGACAGGCTGAATTGATTACATGTATAGGTAATCTGGAACCCGACTTACTCGCTGGGGAGGGTGGATGGGTCGCCAATCGCCTTCGTGTCGGACAAAGTGAAGTGAATGGGACAATGCATGCCAGTGTTTCATATTATATATACTCACTTGCATATCATTAATTAGTATATCCCCAGGGATGATATTTACGATTCAGATGGAACGTGAACAGTGCATGTTTTTCGGGAAGTGTAGGTGATAAAGGGCTGTCGGGTATGCAAATATACTCCAAATAGCAGATGTCGTCCGTCGACTTGTCTTCTTGCTTTTCTTGCTATGTTTTTAGACAATAGTTTGCCGTGAAACGTGTAAAATGTTCCGTCATTACTCACTTCGAAAACAACTCAAACTCGTTCCCAGGTCTTCTCGGTTAACGGTTCAATAATCTGCAACTTTGCTGCACTTTTGACGCCATCGGTTCAATATGGCAAAATTCTTCCAAATTGGTCAACAGTAGCTGGTTATGATGAATTATGCGTATGATTTTAGCCAATCAGAAACGGAGAAATATTTTGAATGAATAATGATATAATTTATGTAAGGATTAGGACCAGTGACCCATTACCCATACGTCCAGGACGTTCAGCTGTGAGTTGGGGATGATCGCAGGAATATAGAGCGACTGACGGCTTCAGTTGCAGACATGAGAGCTTTACACTGAAGTGGAAAAAAAAGATCTCCGTAGACAGCATACCATCTACACCTTCAGATTATAACGGCTTTTAGATTTCCTTTATTTGTCCAAGATACAGATTACCTCACATTAAATCTATTCAACCATAACCAAACCCTTTATTTAAATGCGATGAGAGATAAAGCTTGATAGCTTGAGGGATCGTGAAAAAAACGCCTCTTTCCAAAATGCCTGTAAGAGTAACAGAACAAGAAAAAAAATAGGTAGATTAAACGCAAAAATATACAGTGGCATCACTTCTTCTAATTATTAGACTTTAAATCAACTGACCAACTTGTTTGTCATGTACTCAGTGGTTGTTTTGTAGCGGTATATTACCCCTCAATGATCATTAACTAAACACTTGTGAGTGAAGTATGTACTATAGCTAGTTAAACTATTTTGCGCCCTTTCTCTAGCCTGCGTAGCTGGTGGGATCCTTGGGCCCGGGGAACTCCCACACTTATCCCGCCAGCTATGCATGCTCCTTTCTCCTACACTTTTGGACTAATTTGGCCAAAGATTCCCATTTCTGTTTGACGCCTCTACAAGATCTGACGAAAAATCGGTATGAATCTAGACACTTAGCGAACGCTATGGACTCTCAGTAGTGCAGGCATAATGTTCTGTGTAGGGAATCAAAAAGAAAATAGAAAATAAAGATAATTACATGATACCTCTTTACCAAAATTTATACCAAGGTGCTCCCCTATAATCTCCTGGTTGAGCAGCGCCTACGCCTGGCTATTAATCAAAAAATACAAGAAATAATTGACATGATAGTTCAATGAATGAATGAAATTTCTTTATGTCCGTCTTTTTTATACCGCTACTGAATGAGAATTTTGAAAAAAGCAGACAGTGTTGCTCGGCGAAAACAGGTATTCGGGAAATTACTGGTTCGGAGGGAGCTTAAAATTAACCGCTCGGATCACTCATTACAGTGGGTGATCTATCGCATCTTTCAAATGTTTTCCGAATTTTTGATTGTCCCAGACCTCTCGATATTTCTCGATACCGAGCCTACTATAGCTACTAGCTGACCAAAATATTCAAAATGGCTAGCTGAGGAAACCACTCCACGCATCGATAAAGTAAGCTGCTTTTATTCAGTTTTTATAATGGGGTAATCTAATCAGATGTTAGGGCCCTCTGGAACTCATTAACTTGTTAAAACCAGAATCAACATCCCCCTCATCCAACAAGTTGTTCAAAGAGAGAGAGAGTCTTAAGGTCGGTTCTCACGGATCTAGCCATTGTACATCCAAGTTGCGCAAACATGTTCCTGTTGCTGGTTTTCACTGTCATGCCATCAAAAACAAAAATCAAAACTGTTCCCGCAAAAGATATAGACCGGAATCTGGGAAATTAAAGGAGGTAAGTTTTAAGTGTACGCCAAGGCTAGTTCAGGTCAGTGAAAGTTTTCATCTGCGAGATTTTCGGAGAGACTATTTACTCAGATTCAGAGACCTGTGTATGAAGAAGCCATGTTGGTGCCCATCGGAATGGGCACAAACACGGCGGCCGTAAACCAAACTAAAAAAACGTCACTGAGTTTGGAAAAGAAAACGTGAAGTGATCTCTCCAAGAACTAATAAACATTAAAAAGCAATATCTTTTCGAATACAATGACTGCTCAGCAAGCAAAATCCCCCAGCCCAGTTCCTTTCAGCTCTCTCAGCGGCCACGTAAAACCGAGAAAATGAAAGTGAAAATCTGTCGACTGAATATTCGTTTTTTATCTGCTATGACAAAAGTAAAAGTTCGGGAGGATCTCTCTCCTTAGCGGAAGCTTCCGCTTTGTATCGATACAGAGAGGTTTCTGCGGAGGAGGATGAGGGAGGATCGATAATTCCATAGTTCAAGTTTTTGATAAGTAAACGTCATGCAAAATCCATTGAGCAATGGTAGGATTAACGCTAGACTTACATCTTCATCGGTCGGCGTCCGTGCTCCTGTCACCTTATGCGCAGAAGCCGCTGCAGCATGAATCTCCTCACTTTTATTTGGCTCATCAACAGCCACACTGAAACAACAAGAAGTCCTGTTGAATCATGAGTTAATTACTAAGCGTTTTCGAGTTCGCATTCCCTGAAGCCAAGCTTAAGTCTGGCGCCATCGTTTATAGCGATACTCAGGCTGAAGTCACCTGTTGATACTACAGTGTACCAGCCAGTCTTTCGTTTCTCGTTACACATTTGAATAACAAAAACAATGTTTATAAACAGTGAATGAAAGGCACACATTAAGTCATTAGCATAGTTACCCCTGTTGTCTGAGCACTTCAACCGCCTCCCAGATTTTTTCAACTTCCTCCTGTAAAATAATTGGAATTTTCTTACCGCAGGTATAATCAAGCACTGAAGAACCGATGCAAACGTTTCATACCTCATGTGACCAATACAACTACAGCTTACCTCGAGTGCTGATGTCCTATTGGACAGTGCTTTAAGTCTGAAAACAATATTTAAGTGGATATGTACAGCATTAATACAAAGGGCTGATAGTGTAGTGGAGACTGATTCTATTATTTACAATGAAATTGTTATTATTAGGACTTCGACTTCAGCAAGGGAGTCCTTCTATTAAATAATGTCATGAGCTTAGGGTGAGTGGTGAGTCGTGGCTTCTTCTTCTTCTTCTTCTTCTTCTTCTTCTTCTTCTTCTTCTTCTTCTTTTCCATATACTGACTATGTCCGAGATGCGACTATGTACTCACCCACGGCCAGTTTATGACATAAATAAATTGACTAGATTGTTTGTTGAAAGTACAACAGATAGGGCTAAAAGGTTTCAACGATATGTGATACTATACTTACCTGCCTCGAAAATCTTTGCCCCTTGGTGATTTCTGATGAGATAAGATACGATAAACAAGATCAAAAGATTTAGCCACACCAGCCTAAATCAACAAAAGTTATATTAGAGGCGTGCAAAAATGAATAACTGATAAATAGTAACCACAATATATATAATTATCCAGTCCAAATAACACACTCATAATACTGTAAACTTCAAGTATTCTAGACATTAGATATCCTAAAAGAACTTAT
>OZ038002.1:3206066-3373566 GCA_964035705.1 Porites rus
CTCTCGGTGGGTGAATTTTTTTCTCGTCCACATGGCGGACAAGGGTCACCTGAATTGTTTTCGCCCATGCACAATGTCGTGGGGTGACTCGGATATGCCAGAAAAAGCCGTGAATCTCTCACACTCGACACCTCTTGGAACAGCGTAGAGTGGGATTCAGTTTGGTTACTCGATAGGGGACTACTGTTGTCAAGAAGAATTTGTCAGTTTAATTTTCTTTAGGCAAGGTTATTAATCTACTCTGGGAAAGGATTCGTCCGTTCATTTGATGTACAATGATTCATGTGAGCTCGGATCACTGATGCTGATCCGGATCATCCTAAAGAAACGCACCCGAAGACTGCTTGCAGTCCCTCGGGATCGCTCGTACGTAACATGCTCGGAGAATTTCTATAGAGACCTTTAATTAGATTCAAGGACGAGAGCGACTACGAGTACCAGATTTTTCAACTTTTTTTCGCGTAATATCATAGGTACCCCGGAACGCTTCATTGTACTTTTTTCACCAGTAAAGATAACAAAATGATAAAATTTCTAACATTTGAAAACTTGTTTCCGCCACTACGACTTTCCCGCTAAAATTCGTTGCCGTAGAATAACGAAGGCTACGTTTTCCCGCCAAAATGACCCTTGTTCACGCGCGCGCATTACTTAGTATAGAGAAAATCTCGTACTCGTAGTTGTTGTCGTCTTAGAATCTAAAGGTCTCTAAACATGACGGTCTGTCAGCAACCAACTGCTGATTATGATATACAAAAACAAAGCATATCATTCATTCCATCACTTCCTCAGCCACTAATTTCCTTCTCACCAGAGGCTGCGACCCTTTTGGCCAGCACTGTTCCTCTGGACAAGGGCGGCAAAGGCTCTAAGGACGAGATTTCTCGGTTACCAATCTAGTACCCAGACTCTTCTGGATTTTTGGGCAAAGCCCACAAAAATGCAAGAGGACACTGGGTAGAGATTGCCTGACCACAAGAACATCTTCACGACTATCTTAATCTACCCTCGTTGGGGTTTGTCAGCCATTTTCAGGTTGTTCCCGAGAACGGGTCGGCGGTATCGAATTTGACTGTGGCACTGTGTTTCCAAAATAAAGACTAATTTTGACTCAGTTTTCTGTGCTACCTGGTGATAGATAAAACAAAAATGGGAAAAACAACTCAAATACAGTTAAGTCAGTTCTTGCAGGGTAAACAAAAATCAGTTGAGGTGAAAGAACGCCTGGGTGATTTTGTTAAGTATAAAACCTAAAATCTTCCTGCTTGTCCCTGAATTAACTATATGGCGAACCTAACCGGATTCTAGAAGAAACAAAACATAACATTGTAATAACATGCAAAACTTGGTTCATGTGTTCCAAAGAAATACACCCTTTCTAATCCCATGGGGAAAGCTAAATTACTCTTGCAAAGAAGTTTTTTGCAACATCGTGCAATGTTGAACAATGTTGTAACTATTCAAAACAATGGCATACAAACATATGTTACGACACTGTGATGCTCTGAAAAACGTCGTGGTCGACATCACAGATTCTTTTTCAGTTACGTCAGGCTTATGTAACAAAACAACTAACACACTTTGTTTATATTTTAGGTTTCTTTAAAGTTTAATAAAACTGCAAACGTCCTGCGCGACCTTCCACTGATTTCAACGTTTTTAGTAGAAAAACCACTGATCAGTCCATATTTATAAAGAAACAAAAAAAAACTGAAGTCTTAATAGAATAATCGATATGTATTATTTGACGTTATTCAAGATATTTCGCCATCCAAACTACATTTCCCTTTTGTGTGTTGAGGAGTTTTACCTTTGCCTTTTTGAAACACTTCAGGATCGTCCTTGTAAACAGCCGCCCCATAATCACCTGCGCCGTGCAATTTCTGTTTCGGCTGAAACTGATCAAGAAAATCAGACAACAACATGCCACTAGTTTTAGATTGTTAGCCCTTTTCTACTTGTTATTCTTCTTTAAATATAATTACCTTTGCTTTAAGAGTTCAAATGCCTTCCAGAGGTTTTCGTTATCAAGTTGAAAATAATCGGGAATTTTTTTTGTGTAGTTAACGCTTTATTTGTTCACCACATAGTTAAAACAAGCGAGGGTATTGTTTAAACTTGATACACTTTTTGTGAAGCTTTTTATGAATGGAGAACTTTACTGTCGCGCCATATAAGCGAATCCCGATTCCAGCATCCAGGAAATTTTTGCTCGTGGAATCCGGCAGAATTCAGGAAACGTTTTCTTGTGGAATCCGGTATCCTGAGCTTTGGAATCCCGAATGCAGCTCAAGGAATCCGGAATCCAAGTTCCACTGGTAAGTAATCCGGAATACAGTACCTGGAATCTGCAACCCATGGTGTGGAATTTAGAATCCAAGACTGTCTTGGATTTTCTTACATACGGTAATTAGGGGCAAAATTACCTTCAGCTGTAATGTTTTGTTTTCGAATAGCTCAAGTCTGAAAACAAAAATAAAAAATAACGAACATTAAATGAGATTTACACTAACTGCCAGTCCCGCCAATTGAAATAAATGAATCACTCACAAGAATTATAAAATTATTCTTTCGCCACTTCGACAACTTCTTCTTTAACTTAAGGCGCTTTCTAGAAGTCTAAAAGACTGGCTGGCCGGCCGCATCGTTAATTTTGAAGTCTATGCGAAAACTTTTACTAAACCTGTCACTGCCATCAGCATACTATTCAAGACTAAGTAGATTCAGGATCCGGCCAGATAGTCCTGATTTATAGTGGAATTCTGTTTATGACTGATCTTGTCAGGCCAGCCATTTCTAACAAATGGTAAGCGCCGCCGGCCTAAACTTTTGACGATCGTGTACAAATGTACCTGAGAACCTCTCTTCAAGCGCCAGCTGTCCCCTGTTGATGCTTATTTGGAAATAATTCTTTCACCTACTTAACCCAGCATCTAATATCGCTCCTGCTACTAGCCTTAAAAGAAGTTAGCTGAAAACGTATTTCGGCATAGACCCTGCACACCGGGTGAGGGCAGATTTTAATATTAGAATTATCTAACATATTGCTATGCAAATTAACCAAGAATCGTTTACGACACTTTCAAAAAGCAGAAAGCACCCCGTTAGACAATAAGAAAAAGACATCAGATTTATTCTCTTGGAGATAGGCAAACCAATCAATCGATTAACCAATTGTTTTAATCAAAACAAATTTTCCCGTAATAACACAGTCGAAAATTAACTTCCACGTTGAACTGAATTTTTCATGTTTGAGCCATCCCTTTCGCCCTTCTTTAGCTCTTCAGCAGTTTTGATGTACTCGTATCTGAGTCTGTAACTTTTAGCAAGACCAGGCAACCATTATTGCACCTTACAATTAACGGTGTTGGCAATATTGATGGATATATATATATTTCATATAAGATTTCTCACGGAGCATTTCGTAATCGTAATCCTGTCCTAGATCCATTCGCAGAAAAATGCTCTCGTCCCATTTTTTCTTCTTAAATTTTACTTACATTCATTTGAAGGAGAGGAGAAAATTGGATGAGAGAGAACGCGTTCGATTCTCCCTCGAAGGCCTGCCAAGTATAAGAAAGCTTCTTCGTCGATTATTCAAGATGTATGTAGAATACATACCTCTTAAAAAATTTGTCCTTGTTCGACGAGATCTCGCTATCACTGAAACTGTGGCGACGGTTATTCTAAGTAATATCAAAATACACGTTAATTCATGGCACGGAGTAAGTTAGGTAACAGCTAGTAAGTTAAAGACATCGTTAAAGACTGAAATTAGACAAGGAGAAAAAGGTAAGAGAATTTGAACATACCAACCAACTTTTCACATTTGACAAATGTCCTTTTATCATTGATCCCACTTTGCAATGATAATCGCAAAGGCAAAGACCGATCAACCAAATACAACGCAAAAATGTGTAGTCTAAAGCCATATCTGCAGGTTAACAGAAACTGCGGACAAGATACCTGAATTTCGCATAGGTGTACACTTAAAAAAGCTCACAGTGAGATATAAGAAATATTAAAGACCGACGGTGAAGATTACGAGATTTTATCTTATTTACAGTAATCGTTTATCAATGCCTGCATGGGCGCTGGAATGAGTAATCATTATTTCTTTTAATTCTTTCTGTGAGGATTACCTCCACTTCAGTTTAATTTTTTTTCACCCAGGCCAGAAATCAGTTAAATTAATTAAATTGCTCACTATACTCTAAACAAAGGTTTGCCATCTTGGGTTGAAAGAGAATAGTTCAATCAGCTATTAATAAAAGGTGCTTTGCTAACTTTAGGAAAATAGAGTTATATAAATGTCACGAGAAAATATAAAAGGGTCATACAAATTTCTTTTTTACTCATTGAAAACATTTCGCCATTTCTGATTGGCTCCAGTGCCTCGGTAATTTTTTCATAACTGGCTAACGCGTAGCATATTTGGAAGACGTACGCAATAACCCATCGATTCGAATGTATATTGTTAGCAGCATCGTTTCCAGGTAATAACTTTTTAAGAGAGTGTCTCTGTAAGAGCGGTCCGGTCGATTTTGCTTGAGACACAGATTTAGCTCATTTCTTGTGTGTTGTAAGACATTCATGTACCTATACTAAAACCACAATCCGTTTGATCGGATCTCTTTATTTTTCAGAGTTTTACGGAAAATAAATTTCACTCGAGCGAAGGCCTGTCGTGACACTTTTCAAGACTTAAATTTGAGACAACTTTGGAGGGCAATTTACAAAAAAGTACGGAACAGATGAAAAGTTTTTAGGGGATAAAAATATGCCTATATCTACCGTTTAAATACTAAAATATGTTCAACAATGCTATGTTAAGAGGTTTTGAACTATATTCTCGTTGGGTGCCCCTGACTTAACCCGAGAGGCAACATTTATCAAATGCAACTGAATCAAATAAAGCAGAAAACACCCGGAGAAAACAACAGATTAATGGAAGTGGTGTCAATTATGTACTTGCACCATGTACTTCACAGGTTAAGTAAACATTTTCTTATTATTTAATTACTTTCAAAGTCGCTTGACTAACCAAAAGTAATGTGTTGCGCTGAAATATCACACTACCATCATTCGGTCTAATAGGCTTTTGATGTGGCTGCTTTAATTGGCTTAAATTGTGCTCATGGCTCTAGGAGAGGCTGAATCAGACATTGGTCTGCGGGGCCGGAATTGACACTGGGACTGAAACAGATCTTTTAATTTTCAGTGTACTGTAGTCCCTCAGAGTCCCTCCACGTGCACAATCCAAAACAGGTCACAATCTTTCTAGCCTGCGAAAACATCCGTTTCTCCTCGCTCTTCGCCGCTGGGGACGTTTCGCCAGCGGCGAAGAGTGAGGAGAAACGGATGTTTTCGCAGGCTACAATCTTTCTGCTTCAATGATAAAAAATGTCTTGGTGCAGTTTGTCACCGAACGACAATACAGCGGAAATTTGATTTGCCTGCGTGCAGACGTCTCCTATTTCCTTTGTTGCAAGAAAGGAAATAGCAGACGTCTGCATGCAAGCAAAACTTTGATCAGTATGAAACTCTAAGGAGTGCACAAGAAATTGATGACCCCGGGATTGATGATAGCTTTGCAACTCAGGCCACCGAAATTGTAGGTGGATCCGAAAGCTAGGGGAGGACCTGATCTTGACTTGATAAACGATTCCCTGCTAGTATGCTGCTGGCGGTGGCCTCTTTTACCTTTTATGCGGCTGACTCAGCAGGGCCGTAGCCAGTATGAGGCGAACCGAGGCACTCGCCT
Source organism: Porites rus (assembly GCA_964035705.1). Lineage (NCBI taxonomy): Eukaryota > Metazoa > Cnidaria > Anthozoa > Scleractinia > Poritidae > Porites > Porites rus. The sequence goes on from OZ038002.1 coordinate 3,211,831, forward strand.
CGGTAAAATTTTACCAAATACTGTCGATTTTTATTTTTTTTATCAGACTGATAATATTAGAAGATTTCATACGGCTGATTTCGTACAACGGACCGTGTGTTCGCCTCGGTTGTAGTTTCTTCCTGGCTACGGCCCTGGACTGGTAATACCAGGGAAAAGAAGTCTCTGCTAGCTAAACAGAGAACTGGCGGGGAAAACGAGTAACGGTATTTGTACAGGATTAATCCACCCCTTTTCAATCTGACTGAAATACGCATGTAAACCAGACTTGACGTAAACAAGACATTCTAGAAAAAAAATGCAATTTGAAGCTCGCTCCCTTCAAACAGTTAACCAATCAGATTTGACAGTCTTACGTAGTGTTGGCGAACCCACCAATCAGAGTTTACTTTGAGGTGAATCCGCTGTGAGTTCGCTGGCACGTGTCAGGCGTGCAAACGGTTGTACCTCGTAGATTTCAGTTAGGTAGCGGAAGGGTGTTTATTTTGCACGAATTTAAATCTATTTCACTCCGAAAATTGGATTTCTGATGTTTTCAGTACTTTTTATAAAAAATGAATGATTCCATTTCTACTCGTTGCGCTAAACTCAATCAGATTTTTGCTGGTAAAACTGTCGGTCGCAAGAGCTCGCCGAATGGCGCCGGCTTTACTCGAGAGGCTTTGCTGGATGCATTTCTTTTACTCTTTGAAGAATGCAGCTCTGAATTTATGCTCAAGGACAAGAACATATCTGGATTTGTGAAGAAATGTAAGTATAAAGAGCTTTATTGGTCACAGAAATCACTTTATTTCTACCACATGCATGGTTCAAGGCAAGGTCAGTCGATTATAAATTTGGTCTGCTGATCGACTTCGCTAGCTTGACACGATCTCGATGCCAGTGATGATCAATAAAATAAGCCTTACTTAACAATTTTTTTTATTTTTTCCTAATCACACAGACCAACCTGTGGTTGATGATCTTCGAAAACTTTGTTTAAGCAAAGACGATTTCAATGTTCTTAACACCATTGGCAGAGGACATTTCGGACAGGTACCCTGTAATAAAGGTCTCAGTAAGCTTTTAGCACGTCAGACGTGAAGTAATGTAAAAAGTCTACTTTATTTTTTAACTTTTTGGGTTATTCTTATGTATAATTAGACGTATTTGAGTTTAATGATGCTTCACTGCATACCTGCCAAGAAATTAACGGAATAAAATACCAGAAATGTTTTGGTTATTGCATCTTCTATTTTTAGGTCTCACATTCCATGTGCAATATACAATGTACATTTCAGGTGTATAGCAGTATAATATTACTTTTTCTTATTTTGGGCAACAGAAAAGGCAAATAAACAAAATTATTAGTAATGATTGTTCATTCTGATCTGAATGCACGGTTTTAAGTTAATTTTTTTTAAATTTAAAATTAGAAAAAGGAAAAAATTTACTTCACCCGCCTTTATTATTGTTGAGGTAATATTTTAGGCCAAAGTATAAACTTTCATCACCTACTTTACAGGTTCAAGTTGTCAAAGACAAACAAAGTGGTGATGTATTTGCTATGAAGACATTGAACAAGACCCAAACTTTAGCTCAAGAAAGTGTAAGTACAGAGTGGAGACATTTTTAACTACTTAACTGTGGCAAGATTAGCTAAGAGGGTTACCCGGCATTCCAGTTAATTCTTTCAAGGGGTTAGGGGAGGGGGGGTCATATAGACCATCTGAGGGGTCACCAAGACCATGTGCAAATTTTTTTTGTTATATTTAAGTTAGCCTTCTTTGTCGGGTCATTGACCCAAGACCCATCTCTTATCTGGAACACTAGTTGTCTGCAGAGTGGGATGGTGTGGGGCTAGTTCCTGTGACTGGAAAAATACTCAGACAGAGTCTGAGACTGTTTCTAGGAACACGGGGGAAAAAAAGGCATTAGCTGAGAACACATTTTGGCGCGAGTTCCCTTCATGTTTCTGAAGTGCAAATGGACATCTCTGTAATGGAGAGATTTGTAGAGGAGTTTGACTGTAGATGTACGTGTAACCTTCAGACGGGGGTGTTGAGAGCTGACATATGGAGGGATCTGTATGGACAACGATTTATCCTCTAAAAAGTGTAAAAATTAACAATTTCTATGACTAAGGCTAACTTGTTTAAAGTTGGGCAAAATTTGAAAGTCACTGACTGTATTTTCGCCAATTTACATTTTTCTCTTGTCTATTATTAGGTTGCATTCTATGATGAAGAAAGAGAAATAATGGCATTGTGCAACTCTCCCTGGATAACAGCACTCCAGTATGCCTTTCAAGATGCCCATAATCTTTATCTTGTAATGGACTACCACCCTGGTGGTGACTTGTTGTCGTTACTTAGCAAGTATGATGATATGTTGGAAGAGGAAGTTGCAAGGTTTTATCTGGCAGAGATGGTGATGGCTATTCACAGCCTGCATATGCTTGGTTATGTTCATAGGTAAGACATAAGCTTATTACTATTGAGCCTGCGTTAAACTCATCAACAATAGATGAGCTTGGGGAAGGTGCCTGGAAAGATGGTGGGGCCTCGAGCACCGGAGCCGAGCGTGTAGGGTAACCATGACAACCCTGTGAGCGGCAACCACCAGGCACTGTCACACTGACAGAAGACAGTGGAACCATGATACTTACCACATACTTACCGGAAAAGGGGGAGGGAAGGGCGGGGAGTAAAGTCGCCAAGCACTGTCGAAAAGGCAAAAGTGCACGTGCAAATGAGATGACCTCAAAACCCGAGCTGTAAAACCACGCGACCCCCTGCAGATCCCCCACCACTGCGCATGACCGAGACAAGGGAAACCCCAGACCAACATTGTTTCGCGTTTAACTTAGCTTAAATTACATTTAACCACATTAGCACGCGTTTCTGCGCAGTTTCGGAGCAAAGAAAGACCGAGAAATGGGATTTTCGGTTTTGGCCGCATGAAAAAAAGATCAAGAGCCATTTTTCAGACAAGCTTTCTTTGTTCAGAAACCACACGGAAATGCTTGCTACGCAGGCTTAATACCATGTAACTGATTTAGCTGTAAATTAATTAGTTTTTGCTGTGGTCTTCAACAATGTATGTCCTAGTGTATGTCATGCCCTGCCTAGTGTTTTCTCTTTAATTTTATCATCTTTCATAATTAGTTATAACTGAGAAAATCAATGGTAGCAGCAGGAGAACTTCATGAAATATGAACATAGGTATATAATGTCACATGTGAAATAGAGCCATAGCACCCTCCGAGATAGCCTGAGAAAACTGCTGACATTTCAAGACACCAATGCTGGTGTTATGGAGAATCAAAGTCCGTAGAATGAGTGAGAAATTCCATCTTGATGATGTGTCACTTACCCAGGTCTGGGTAGCGCTTCTGATTGATTGAAAATTTGCTTCAACTAATCAGAGGCACCAGTGACTCAGGTCTTGTTAGTGACACATCATCAGGATGGAATTTCTGAATTTATGTTGGCTGGTTTAATGTACAACTACCTACAGCTGTATGTCATTCTGAATTTAAAGCTTAAGTTAAGTCAAGTATAGGATGCTTTAAACAAAAGGTGTGACACAAACTGAGTGATTAGACTGACTCTTACCTGTGTTGAAAGAAAAAGTAAGACATCTGATTGGTATTTAAAAGCATATATTTCATGAAGTACATCTAGCTACTAAAACCCGGGAACAGAAGTGTAGTGCTACACATCAAAAGAATTAAATGGAAAAAAAGAAAGTTTCTCCTGCTCTTTTACTTTGCATAGTTCCTGGTAACCTTTTATTGAACTCAAAGATTTTGGTGATCATTTTTCTGAAGGGATATCAAACCTGATAACGTTCTTGTTGATCGGACTGGACATATTAAACTTGCTGATTTTGGCTCATCTGCCAGGCTTGCAGCAGACAAAAAGGTGAGAAACTTTTAACTAGGAAACTAGGAATCCTATGGTAATTCCTAAACTTCAGTGGCTTGGAAATTCATTAAACAAGTGTTACCACACAAATAAAGCTAATTTTAGATGAAGAAAAGCAAACATTGAGGGTATGGGTTTAATGAAGGGATAGCCTGCATGACAGGCGCTGTCGCGCTCCGCGCGAAATATCGCGTTCGCCCCGCTTGGCTCATAAAGCGCCTGTCATGCAGGCTAATTTGCAAGGGAACTCTTAGAATACAGGCTACTCAGGGTTGTCAAAAGTAGCTAGCCTGCGAAAACAGCCATTTCTCCGTGGTCTTCGCCGCTGGGGTTTTTTCCCGATGAAGAATGTCTGTGACTCAGCAACAGAAATTCCATACTGATGGCGTAAATCAATGTTTACATAGTATTAGCAATAATAGTATATTAGTGAGATTTTGGCTCTTCCTCCTCCGCAGAAGCTCCCAATGGGTATCCCAACAAATATAAATATGGTGAAAGGTTTTAACCCGGGAGTCATTTCAAAAGTAGGTTGAGTTCGATTGTCCAGGTGAACGTTGTCCTGAATAGGACTGTTGACAGTGACTGACATTTCAACAACCTGTGCGGTAGTCTGTTTCAGAGTCAAAGTGAGTGAGGACGATCAAACTCAACCTACTTTTAAAAATACGTAGATATAATGAAAAATTAGGAAGCATGCAGGGGAGAGGCCTCTGCGGGAGGGAGAGGAGATTTTGGTTATAGCAAATTTGAAATCAATTAACAAACACAGATGGATTTAACCTCCTACCTGTATTTCATGTGCCAAATTAAGATTAAAAACATAATCAATACAGCTATGTTTTATGTTATGATGTTAACCCACATGATGGTGGACTTGTGTTAAACTTGAGGAAATACAACTAGTAATTTAAAGATTCTTGTTTATTGAAAGCTGCCTGAATAATCATGCATTTGGGGAACTGTACAATATTATAATTATTGTTGGTTCTAGGTGCATAGCAAGATGCCTGTCGGCACTCCAGAATACATAGCCCCCGAAGTACTCACAAGTATGGATGGTTCAGGGGGGCCATATGGCTTGGAGTGCGACTGGTGGTCCCTAGGAGTGGTCGCTTATGAAATGTTGTGTGGACAAACACCCTTTGAAGCTGACTCTGTTGTTATAACTTACAGCAAGATTATGAACTACAAGGTACTTGACAATGTGGATGTAAAATAAAGTAAAAATAAGACAAAACAGTCTTCAACAAAAAAACTACATTTGATACAATTCGTCCATTATGAAGAGGGTTTTTTTGAAATTGCAATTGGAACTTTCTGGCAATTTCAAGATTTTCTGAATCACGGTGAGATTTGGAGGCTAAACCGTGAGACTGTGAGTTGGCAGTCCAAACCGTGAAAGTTGGAAGGTCTGTGAAGGTCCTAAGTTCCTAATACCTTGTGGGGAACCCTTGAGGCTTGTCCAGTGAATAAAGCTAAATTTCATGTACATGTATGTATACCCTCCTAAATGTATATTAGGCCTAATTTCTAGTGTTTTGCTGTTGTTTTAGAGTTCTCTGAAGTTTTCCAAGGATTTTCAGGTCAGCAAGAATGCCAAAGATCTGATTTTCAACCTGTGTACTGACAGTAAAGATAGGATGGGTTATGAAGGTCTCACTTGTCACCAGTTCTTCACGGGCACAGACTGGAACAACTTGCAAGATAGTAAGTGCAAGAATTTCATCTAGGTTTGGAAAAAAATGTAATGAGCAAATGAATAATGATAGATCATACTAGCAGTTATTAATTTTATGAAGTGAGGAAAACAGAAAAAAGTCAGGAAAATACTCAAACAATAATATTCTGGAACCCCACTGGACACGTCTAACGTTACTGAAAGTCAAAGATTTTGACGCCTCGTTGAAGAGACTCGCGCCAAAACAGCTATTAAACGGTGCAGTTTTTGAATTAATGAACAGCAATGCTTAATACTGGCATTCTTTTTCAACAACTGAGCATTTTCGTGTGCTTTTGTAATTTTCCAAAAACTTCTAGCGACCAGACCAACCTTTAATGACTGAGCAGAAATACAACTTGTAAGGGGAGGGTCTAGGAAGCACAAGGAAACGACTTTCTATTTTTTTTAACTTAGATGCAGTCTTTGAGAATTCAACTCTAGAAAAGTTCACCAATATTTACCAAACTGAACGAAATTAATTTAAATGAGAGTATTGAATTTCGAAATAGCATGAATACACTTTTTAAGAGACGTTTTCGCCACCATGGTAGTTGCGTAAGCTCCCAATATGATCAAATTATTGATACCATATTTTGTTTTAGCTGTGCCCCCATACGTACCTAATCTGGAAGGCGCAGCAGACACGTCGCATTTTGACGAGTTCGAGCCCGAAAGCCCTGATCCAATTTTTCATTTGGAGAAGTACAGATCAGCACACGAAGACAAGGGATTTACTGGAAAGGACCTTCCTTTCGTAGGTTTCACTTTCTCTCGGAACCTCGCCATCAATCTCCCGTTTTCGCCCAGAAAGTAAGTGCTCGTTGAGCATTAGTGCTCATACACACGAACACACACACATATAAAAATATCTATGCAAAAACAGTTGAGCTTAACCTTTCTTTATGACTCGCAGTCTTTCAGAGGGACAATGATTATTTTAATTTGACAAAATTGAGTAGGGTTGCCTTTTTTGCTGGGTACAGTGTCAGATCAGTGTTTGCGACTTTTGAAAAAAATTTTCAGTAATTTCTTGCGAAAGATTTTTTTTTTCCAAGAATGGTGGACAAAGACCAAAGGCACAACCCATATAGAAATATCGTAAAAGTTTCTACCGAAATAACGGTTTTTCTGTTTATTTTTTCGTTCAATCTCCATGATAAAACATTTATCTCTTCAGGGAAAAAAGCCCTATGTTTATCTTATGTCTAGTTTTATTTTTGTGTTTTTTCTGATCAATGAAATTCCTAACGTCCGTGAAATAAGTTACCTAACTTTGATCACGGTTATTAGAACAAAGTATGTTTTCTTTATCTGCCTACAGACCCGGAAGTCTTCCAAATTCCCCAGCAGGCTGTCCCCCTAGTCGCCTTGAGAGAAAGCTCACTATCAAGGCAAGAGAATTAAAGGATGCGTTACAATCTTGTCACACACTTAAGGATGAGAGTGCTACCATGAAAAAGACCTTGGATGATTTGCAAACTGCACTGGAAGAGAAAGACAAAATGTTACGAAATGCTGAGTATGAAAGGGACCTTCTGGAAAAGGAGAAAGTACTCTATGATACTCAAGTAAAGGTAGGGTCATTTGAGCGTCCGGTTTATAATGTCGCGTCACTTGCCTTATTTAGGCAAAATTGTCAAAATACTTCAAAAAAGCCTTCTCGTTTGCCTCTGTGCAATAAAGAGGAAGGTAGTATTAACCATAATGTATCTCTGTCTCTGTTGGCTGTGGAAGGAATTTTACTTTTTTTCAGCATGTGTCGGAAATCTAGCCTGCGTGGTATGGAATAAGAGACACGCGAGGCGAGTGTCCCCTTCGCGTCTCCCGTTCTTTCTCGCGCCCATATTCCTTGCAAGCGCCTGCTAGGCAGGCCAACGGAAATCATGCTTTCTACTTTTGCTGAGATCATGTTTTTGACCTTGTAACATAACACTTGATTATTGTTCTTAATCTTCTATACTTGCAGGACTTGCAGAGAAGACTCGATCTCGAGAGAGCGGAAAGAAATAAGACGGACTCGGCCACTCTTAAGTTACTCTCTGAACTGAAGGAAGACAGTCAAAAGGCAAACGAACTCAGGGATCAAGAAAGCAGGCAAGTTAAAATGAGTTGCTACAAGGTTTGAAATAACAGTCGGTAAACGGGCAATGTCCGGTCAAAAGTAGACTTTGTTCAGTCAAATCCTTGGAGATAATGCTTTAGTCATGTGAACGCCAATATGTCAGTCATTTTTCACAAGTTTCTGTATAGGTTAACGTAGAATTTGTTTACGTTCAAAATACATAATTTAGTTTCATGGTTTTCATCATTGGTTCGCCGCTTGCAGGAATAGATTGTGTCACTGTGACTGATAAATTGAAAGCTACATTGTCTTGAATGAAAAACATGCTCTTTTGTCCTCAAATTTAGTCGCCATAACGCTGAAAACAGCATTTTAAGGGCTTTGAAGTTTCCAAATTTTCTGAGGCTTACGCGCCCAGACTCCCGCCCCCTCGTACAAAAGGAGACTAACGGCCCCTTGTTCATACAGTCGGTTACTCTATTCAAACCTGAGAATCGAATACTTCGATTTTTATTGAAACCCCTGGAGACATTTATCCAAAACGAGCACTATCAGTTGCTGTGTCTACTAAAGGGTCCTACGGACGGAAATGCTATGTACAGCAACGTTTCGAACGTGTTTGCTTCTTATTTTACAGAGAAAATCTCGAGGATCTTCAACAGATTGTAGCCCAGCTGGAAAATGACCGATTTATCGCCAGCAGACGAGCACAAAGACTTGAAGAAGAGCTCAAATCACAGGAAAAGGTCTGGCAGAAAGAAAATAAATGATGTACTGGCAGTAATCATGCGGACAAAGTGGAAACAGTTCATCTTTGTGAAATTTAGGGATTGTCATTTCTTTGCATGTAGAGAAAGGTCTTGAGTTTACTGAATAAAGCGATTTTGTTAGTTTTTTTAATATTCAATACAAGGAGCAAGCTTCTTCGATAACAGGGCAGGACTTGTTGGCTGTCCACGGCAATTTCTTCCAACACTTTGCTTGACCATCGATCTTAACATCTATCTAACAGTATATGAGCATTTACAATACAAACAGAGTAATATTCCGGCTCTAAACAGCAAATGTTCGTGTTCACGGTAAAAATTCAAGATGTTCACACTGTAAACGTTTTTTTCTCTGCAGCTTCTTGAAGTCAGCAAGAGCCGTATAAATGATCACCAAGCGCGAATGACAAAGGTAAAGAATTCGGTGCTAGACGCTCATATCACAGTTGGTCGATAGATTTGTTTTTTGTTTGGATGTGTGTTTGTGCTTTTTTCATATCAAGTGCTCATGTTGATCAGGATATAAAACCTCTTAAAATTTTCGCCAATACTTCGTCTGATACAATTCTTCGTTAGTGTTCCGCCAATTAGCGAAACAACAGGAAATACAACACAGAAATAGCCGTTGCTTATCTCGCGTTTTGTATACTAAAGTAAAAAACTTAACTACCAAATCAGTAACTAATTAACGGGGACAAGCCAAATATATAGGACAGCAAAGAAAAGGAGACCTGTTGATAAGTACAGTAAGATGAGAAATAGTGAAGAATAAGGCTTAAAGATTTGTGTAGCTTTGAGGTTGCTGAAGATGTTGTCTTTGTCGCTATTAAAGATGAATGAAGAAGCGAAAAGAAGCATGGTGGAGTGGCAGGAAAAGCTGGATAGAGTCACTAAGGACAGCGAAGAAAGGATCTCGGAACTGCGACAAAAGTTAGCCAAAGTAAGAAAAGAAAGTTGCATTGAACTTGACTCTGCTTTAACCTTTCTCGTCTGTTTGTGAATGCGAAGTTGGTGACTTTAGCAACGACGACGCTGTTAGAAACGGCAACAAAAACGGCAAATAATGGCAAAAGGTTTAGGGTGGATTCATTTGCAGCCGACAGGCAAATGCGACGGCCATGGGCATAACAACTTTGCACGTGCAGCACACTTTTTAGTACACATCTTTGCCGTCATTGCACGACTACGACGTGAACGTCTTATTGAGGACGTAAACACGACAACGACTATTTCTTTCTCTTTCTTTTTACACTCGGGTGCGGACCCAATAATTCAACTCCAGAGAAATTCACCCAGATATGACATTTTAAGTGTGTTGAAAAAAACGCGACAAAGCTAAAAAAACGTGAATCGGGAAGCTGCATTTTTTTCATCTTTTACCTGTTTTTGTCCCCTCTCGTTACATGTTGTGTAACTAAGTATTTCTGCCTCTTGCTCCCGGAAGAAAATAGAAAATTACGATGGCGTCATAGTTTCGAGACAAACAAATCGGGCGAGAGCAACATCTTAGTTCTAAACTAGTTTGGTCTACATGTAGCCTGCCTGTACACAGACGTTGTTTTATTTTTATTTTCGTTCTTTTCAAAAAAACGAGCGCGGATCGCGAGAAAGAAAAATAAACACCACTATTCCCTTGCGCTGGCGGTCAATAAATCCACCGCGGTTTATATTTTATCACGCGCGCTCTAGACTGCAAAACAGACGGTTTTTTTCTCAAAATCAGTAAAGAACGCGCCTACTTGAATACTCAAAAATACGGACTGTTTTGCAGTCTACGCGCGCTCGACAGACTTTGAATAGAAAATAGAGGGTCTGTGAACAGGCTAGCCTACATGTAGACGATTGATTTGTTTTCCGTTCTTTGGTTTTCAGTCGTTACAATCCAACCAAGAGGCTACGGAGTTGTTGGAGAATGTGCGCAAAAGCAAAGAACAACTACAAACGCAACTGGAAAAGCTCCAGGTTCAGTATAACCTCGATCAAAGGTTTTGACTTTTTTCTTCGTTTAATTGTTTTCAGTTGTCAGAACTTGATTGTGAATCAGATTCGAGGGCTTTCGTTGTCGAAGTGAGAGAGGAACACTCGTGATCTAAGCTTCTTAAACTCATTAATTATAAAGCCAAATGCTTATAGCCTTCGCAGAAAACAAAACAAAGTTTGGCTGTCGGATACTTTGGGAGTTTGGTTGTCGGATAATAATTACCATATCTGTTTTAGAAAATTTAACGTTGTCCCGACAACAAACTAGCCCATGACCTTCTAATTATTAGTCCAGATACTCTATCACTCTCGTGAGAGCTAAGGCCATTTTCAAGGTTCATATAACAAAAGTCCTCCACAAAAATTGCAATCACATGTAAATGTCAAATCTTAGAGGGATTATTGATCACTTGAGTAGCTACATCAGATATTCAACTCTGACAGTGTTTAATCCGAATATCTGTAAGTCGCCCTAAAACGATCCTGTCCTGGTTGTTCAAACTTTGGATGGCGCTATCTACCGGATAAATCACTATCCAGCGGATAAGTATTAGATAAACCGATTAAGCTATCCGCTGGATAGTGATTTATCCGCTGGATAGTGATTTATCCGCTGGATAGTGATTTATCCGCTGGATAGCGCTATCCAACGTTTGAACAACCGGAGCCTGGGCTGCACGTGGTTTTTCTCAACCTACCACTCAGTGACTCGATATCGGATCAAACACTGCGTCTTGTGCTTATCATGTCAGCTTTTGAATCTTTCTGTGAAGGCCAACTGTGTACAATGTCTTATCAATTATCAACACAGCTGGTTGAACCAATTTTCGTGCTTCCAACAAGATTCTCATTAGTTCATATGTATTGCCTTTCAGAATTCAGTCCAGCCAACAATTGCAACAGACAGAAATGAAAAGGTGAGGTTTTCCTGAATTTGATTATCTGATTGATTCACGGGATCTTGAGACAGAATATTCTACAGCTACCTAATGTTTAGTAGCACGGAAGAACAAACTGAAACATAAAAAGTCCTTATACATATTTGTTGTTCTAGTGCGAAGGCTTATTTAGCGATTTGTGCGAACCTTTTGTCACTAAATTTGTTATGAAATGAAATGTGGCTGAGACAAGTGCGTTCTTGACTCAAGTTCGATGCCTACGCAGGTCTTGAATCGGTGCAACGGTTATTCCTTTAATGTGTGTTGGTCAGTTTGATAGTTCGCGTTAGACTGGGTCATTGCTGTATCCAATTGCATTATGGGAACATTTTTGAGGACGCTATCGCTTCTATTATTGGCTGTTTCGAGGTTGCGCAGGGAACTGGGTCAAAACAATGCCCCGAAACAATTCCACAATGCAATTCGACACAAGACCAACTAAGTCTCACGCGCGCCTCAAATTAGCCAGTCCTAGCGAGTAATGTGTTTTATTTTGCTGGAATTAGCAAAGAAAACACAAGAAGAATTTTTGATTTTGATTTTGAGCAGAGAAAAGCTGAAATTTTGTCGTCTTTGTTTTCTACCATTAGCCCTTTACACTCACCAGAAGATCAGACAGTGTATTGATAGGAATTAGAAACAGGGAAGAAATAGCTCAGGAGTTATTCAATAAAATAATGGTAAACAGATTAGAAATACGTACTGTAAAATCGGTATAGTATAGTATAGTATAGTATAGAATAGTCAGTATGAGTTAAACTTTAGGCTGATAGCGCATGAGTTTGAGTTTGGGTTCGACTTTTTAACACTAGTGCGCAATACCACATGAGTTTATTACCTTTGTAGTTACCCCCGCTGTTTAGTGCAGGAAAAAAAGTCGAATGGGAGGGGAGAGTAAGGAAACTCTGTATGCTTTTTCTTACAAACCAATCGCTATGACCGGGCTCTCTTTCGTCTTCATTTAGTATGTCTCCGCCCAGGGAGTCTTTCCCTAAGCTTGTTGCTTATACCTGACAGATAGCGGCAGAAAACGAAGCTTACGTGCAGCCCTGGGTTGTACTGTGAAATGTTTAGCCTTGTTCCCGGACCAAATTAAGAAAAAAAAACTTTAGAGTGGAATGAAAAAAGTTTTTGACAGAAATCCAAACAGAAAGATGAAAATTTCTGTTAATCTCGTTTATTTTCAGTCGTGTAACAGAATTCATGCAGAAGAAGGAGATAACAGTCTGCGAGAGCGTTATAGAGAAAAATCTTCAGAAGTGAGGCAGCTGCAAAGTAAAATCATGGTAAGCAGTGAGTCGGTTCCTCAAATGGATCGATCGTATATCGCGAGTTTGCCCTCTTGCAAACTTCTTCCAAGTAACTTCATGCACAGTAGGAACTTTTTTTGTAACCTGCAATACGAACTAAACGAAACTTTTAAATTAGTGTTTGATTTTAATTTAGTTCTAGGTTTGCCAGCAAATACAACTTGAAGAGTTAACACCATTTCTTAAGTTTCAATTTTTCTTTCGTTCTTTTCTTTTACTTTTTTCTTAAGTTTCTATCTTTTTTAGATCTTATAAATGCCAACATTGTAATTCCGCTGTGCTCTTTAATCAAGCTTTAACTCTATTAGTTGTTAAATCCCTAGTTTTTATAAATTTTAAATTTCTATTGTATTTATCATTATCATGTTATTTACTATCTCATTTTATCATGTCTTCCATGAATATTCATTTAGTTTTGAAGACTTGTTAACTATTTTCGTTTCCCTCGATGTCCACAATTAGCTTGAATGTATAACCTGAACACATCGACACTTGAATAAAGTGAGTAGACTATTTATATTATGTTGTGTTTGTGTAGGATCTCGAGGACCAGTTGTTTCAGTCCCAAAGAACCCAAAAGAAGCTTGAGAAAGATGTGGCAAACAGACAAGCTCAAGAAGAAAAACTGCAGGTAAAGTACTGCCCAATAGTACTTGACGGTGAATTGCTAATAATGCAGATATCCTCATTTCCTTCTGTCCGTGGCTTCCCTTCCTTGGGGATGATATGTCCAGGATCTAACGCACTTGCCCTCTCTAAAATTTAGGCGGGGTTTCGTGTACAAAACACCAATTTCTCCCCACCTTTTCAGCGTAAAATACTTATTATCGCGTTCGTTACAGGCGTTTGAAGAACGTCCATGCCCAAGAATGGAATTTGAATGAATCGGGAAAGTTATATACTCTTAAAGTGCATATGAACCGAAAATTGTTTTTATTCAGTTAAAATCTTTATCATTTAAAAATCTCGATTCCAAAGTTTGAGGTCTTTTGAGTAAAAACTGCCGATTTTATAAGCGATCGAAGTTCGCCTATTTCGTACCAAAAAATGGTCTTCAAATCGCGCGGTCAAAATACCACGTGACTTTATACTGATGACGTAAATTACGTAATTTTGGTTGCATCTTGAATCATTCAACCAAAGCAACTATGGCGGAGAGCTTGAAAACCGGGTTGAAAACACCGAAAGCGACGCGAAGAGGAGGGCGATATTGCGTCGCTGGAACCCCAAACCAGCGAAGTTGTAAAAATACGACATTTACGCCTGGAATACGTATGCACGAGTTTCCATCTGATCCGTCTGTAAGAGCTCAATGGGTGCAATTTGTGCGTTGCCATAGGCATGATTATAAAGACCCGACCTCGAAGTATGCTTCGTTATGTACTGCACATTTTGACGAATCTTGCTATGAAAGGAAGATGTCAGTCGTCAGATCTGTGAAGAAAGAGTATAAACTTGAAATGAGAGTCTTTTTAAAACCGACTGCCGTGCCAACGAGGGATTCTGTTACCCCTCAATCACCTGAAAAGATCAGCCAGCGAGGAAAGAGGAAGGTAAGAATTTCATATGTTTACACGCTTATTTCCAGCGATCTGTGCTACAGTAGTAGTCCCACATATTTTTTCTTTGTCAGGAATACCAGCTACCGTTTACTTGTCTTCATCACTATTTAAAGATATGTACGATTTGCTTAGTTTTCACCACTTCGTGACTTTCAACAGAGTCTAAAAATGACCTTGATGTGTGATGTGACGTCAATAAACAAGACGGCCGCATTTTTTTTAGGTTTCTTCCGACAAAGTGAGAAGAATAAAAACCCTTAGTTTTGGTCGTCGTTGACAATAATTCTACGCCAAAAGGTAAACTATATTAGTCCAGTTAAACAGTCAAAAGGGTTTCCTTTTTTATCCTAGAAAAAGAATTGCTGTTTTCTTTACAGACATATCAGATTTTATTAATAGTTAGCTTATATATAATATTTTTCGGAAGTGGCATTGTAATAACATCATCAATAAGTTTTACCTGTTTTTTGTTTCTTGTTTTAGTTAACACGTGAAGTTATGGCTAAAGTGAATGTGCCTCCTAAAAAGAAAAAGAAAAAGCCTTCCTCATCCACTGCCCCTGCCACTTTGGAACCAGCTTCTGATGGTACAACATCTTTAGACCAAGGTGCAGAATCAGAAGCTGTTTCCAAAGACATGCAAATGCCTACTGCTTTGCCTGGGCCATCAACTTCTGGTGAGGACGTTATAAACATCCCATCAACCTCAGCCTCTGTTCCGGTGCCTACAATTCAGGAGCCTGAGGAGTCTGCTTCAGACAACTTGGCAGCATATGGTACAGCCTCATCCTCCATGCATACTGGTACAACAAGCTGTAAAGGATGCAAGCACAAAGCAGAGTACCAAAAAGCGATGCGCGCGAAGAAACGGCTGAAGAGCAAAGTGAAAGGTCTAAAAAAGGAGGTCTGTTCTTTGAAGGCCACCATTGCTGAACTTCAGAGTGTAAGTTTTACTCAGTTTATGACCATATTTTATTTTTTTCAATAACTTGAAGTAATGTTCTAAAAGAATAATATGACCTTTTCTTGGTTTTGATTTAGTGTGTGGCTGAAAACGAAACAGAGGAAGAAGAAGGAGAATCTGCACAGCCAAGTAGTGAGAGTACTTCACATGGGCAAAATTATTTTTCATGGTCAAGCACTGGAGAGGAAGAGGAGGATGGTGCCGTGGAAGGTAATGACCAAGAGTGGGGCCCAACAGGAGCGAGTTCAGAGGAAGAGCAAACCACAGAAGATGAGGAAGACATACCAGAATCAAATGCAAATGATATAAAGTAAGAATTAATGTCTGTAGCCCAATGTTTAGGTGTTGTTGGAAAAGCCACTCTTGGGGTTACCCTATTGTGATAAGTTCCTTCCTGCTTTCATCTGAAAATCAGGGTGTTGCTTTTTGTGTTTGTTGTAGTATTTCTCTTGGCTTAAGTTCTTCAAGTATTAATTTAATGTTTTCATCATTCAAGATGTAAAATTAAGATGTCATGCTTTGGATCGATTACCTATTGAAACTTTCAAACTTGTGAGCCATGAATCATTGAAAAGGTCTCTTTTCTTTGTTTCAATACTAGAATATTGAATGTATAATAATTATATATATATATATTATTCTTTTCTTTTCAGGGCAGATGCAGACTCTTCTGACTACCATTACAACCAGCCAAAATTTATTGTTTTTTATGAAATGCTCTTAAAAGTTTTTTTGTTATTTTGCTTCAACTGCAAAGAAAATAATCCTCAAGTGTCTGTGGTTCAAAATGGCACAATGGTGACTGTTAGGCAGAAGTGTGCCAAATGCATTAAGGGATATGTGTGGACCTCTCAACGGATGATGCCGCATGGAAAATATCCAGCTGGTAATGTCCTATTGAGTCTTGCTGTTTTGATGGCTGGTGCCTCTATCAGCAAGATTCTCCTTGTGTTTCGTCACATGGGACTGGTTTGTTACTCTGCAAGAACATTTTTTAAGCACCAAAGATCGTTCCTATTTCCAGCTGTTATTCACCATTGGGAGTCCTACCAGACTGACCTTCTCAATAAGGTCAAGGACCTGAAGGATGTAGTTTGGGCTGGGGATGGCCGGTATGACTCCATGGGGCACTCAGCGAAGTATGGTGCATACACATTGCTATGTACAACCATCATGAAAATTGTACATTTTGAGCTTGTTCAGGTATGAAGGTTTTATAAGTGAAGCCCTTCCATATAAAAGACATGACATGAAAGGCACAATTTATTAAAACCAAGAGAGAGTGCAGTTAAACAAAATAAGGTGTTACTCAACCTTGAAAAATTGTATTCAGTTCTAGTGATATAGAACCCTTACAACACATCTTCTTGTCATCCAATGAAAATTTTCAGTAAAATTACCCATTTACTTTGTTATGTGAATTGACCTTTTTTTTTACCTTACCATTGTAAAAATATAGTTTCAAGCATCTATTAAAAACAAGATGTCTTGGACCCGCCAATTATTGAAGATTTATTAGATCTCTTTCCCAAAAAAATTCTTACAGGCGAATGAGACTGGTGGCAGCTACCAAACAGAGCTTGAAGGAGTAAAACGGTGCTTTGGCTTTCTGCAGCGGCTTGGCGTCAAAATTGGGGTGTTTATCTCTGACCGTCATAGAGGTATAGCCAAATGGATTAGAGAAAACTGCCCTGGCACTACTCACTTCTTTGACATTTGGCATGTGGCCCGGTCAGTTACCAAAAAGCTGCTTGCTGCAAGTAAAGAGAAGGGATGTGAGATCATCCAGGATTGGATGAAGGGAATTCGCCGACACCTTTATTGGAGTGCTACATCTACCAAACCTGGTTTTGGCAGCCTCATCCTGGCTAAGTGGAATTCATTCCTGCGACATGTTGCAAATAAACATACTGACCACCCTGACCGACTCTACAAGGTCTGCAATCATGGAAACCTTCCATCTAGAAAGTGGATCAAAATTGGTGAGGATATAATTTTATTGTATTTATAGTTAAAGGTCACAGCTGTTGGAATATTGTCGTTAATTTTAGTGTACCAAAAGTTCATGTACACCCTTTTACTTTTTATTGTAGGTACTGCTGCCTATGACAAACTTAAAAGCCTTCTCACAGGCAAAGCATTGCTGAAGGATATAAAGCAGTTGTCTCCAGATGCCCAAACAAGTTGCTTAGAGGGGTTTCATGCCACCTTGAACCACTGGCATCCAAAGATGATTGGTTTCTCTTGGCTCGGCTCCTTTTGCAGGTAGTACTAAATTTTTGTTGTCAAAAACAAGAAATTATGTTACAAAAACGGTTACTGTCCAACATACATTTTTACAATTAATATTGGTTTTTCGTGACTATTGACTCCATAACAGTTAGTACTAATTGGCAACCAGTGGTTTCAACATATTTTGAAGTAGGTGCCTGACTCTGGAAAAGTAGGCAGCTGTTACAATCGAGATTGTTTGTCAACAGCTGATTGTTAGGACCAGAGTAGCCGGCAACATGCAATCAAGTAGCCGGTTTAACTCCGGCAGTCACTGGTTTGTTTTGAAACCCCTGATTGACAACCCATTTCAAGTTATTGCACCCTCCTCCTGCCCCTCTTGTCACAGAATGCTTTTTTGGAATTTGTTTTCAGACACATCCTTGCCAGTCTCCACTTCAATGAGAATCTTCATAGGGATACCCAGGTGACCAGGGATGGTAAAAAGTATTTCCGAATCACATACCCAAAATTCAAACTAGGTGAGGAGGTTGTTTGCGAAGTGGCTACACCCCCAACATATGGTAAGTTGACTGTAGAGTGAATCATTGTTATACTAATTATTTTTACTTTTTATCCTTTTTAGAATAGTTCTAATATTTTATAAAAAATAAAAAAAGACAAGAAAGGATGTCAAGGGAATAAAACTTCCTTTCCAGACTGCAGTGTTATCCACAACCTTTGCATGTACATTATTTCATGGCAAACTACTTTGCAGTGGCTACAATATTGATAAACTTAAAGGGATGTAAATATGATTTTATGATTATGTACATTTAATCAGCACAGAATATTTAAAGTAAATATTAATTTTGGCAATTTTGTTTTGTATAGGGTA
The DNA here is from genome assembly GCA_964035705.1 of Porites rus. NCBI lineage: Eukaryota > Metazoa > Cnidaria > Anthozoa > Scleractinia > Poritidae > Porites > Porites rus. The sequence goes on from OZ038002.1 coordinate 3,230,153, forward strand.
TGCTGAAGATATAAAAAAGCTGCTCTTTAATTTGTCTAAACAAGAGATGAAAGAGGTTTTTGACAGATATTCTGCCCGGACTCCAGAACCCCTCACTGCTCAATTCAGTGGTCGTGTTGATAAGGAAACAGCAGTAAAAACACACGAAGAGAAACAAGGACAAAGAATCAGCACTCAACTTTTCCCAGCAAGTATGTTACATCTCAATTATTGAATAAATACCTATAAAGTTATTCTGAGGAGGGGAAGATAAAGTATTTGCACATGTACAGGCAAAATAAGGGTACAACCAAAACTCTGTCAATATAAGAAAGTGGCACATCATTATTTTATAGTTCACAAAACTTCAAATAAAATTTGCTTGAAGAAGTATTTTTGATTCTTCAGGGGCAGAGCAAGAAGTCCTGCAACAAGCAAACTGCAGTTTTCAACAGCCTGCCAGTGGCTCTAGGGCAGTAAGAAAGTGCTCAAAATGCAAAAGACCAGGCCACACCAGAAGAAAATGTCCTGAATAAATAATGTTGAAAAAGAAATCTTCTACAATTAACTCCTTTGAAATCCACACTGTATGGGTGCGTTTTTGGTAAACTGCATGAGAAAACCATTTCAATCAAAAATCAATGGTAGAGTGTTACGTGTAACTTGAAGGAAACAAAAAATGAAAAATATGAGCCCCAAAAACAGTAGTTGCATTGTGGGGGGCTACCCCCTTTATGATAATTCCCTTGCGCATGAAAATAACATAAACAAATCAAGCAAAATCATGTTTGTTTTAATTAACATGGCTGATTATTATTTTACATTTGATAACATTGATGATATACTATGCCAAATAAAATCTATTCTGGCAGTGCGTTTCTGTATCCTGTTGATTGCAAAGTCTGGTAACAAGACCTGATGTCATGATAAATACAGGCTGGAAGGGGCCTTGTGTTTTCCCAGCCCATATACCCACAAAGCCAGCGTATCATCCATCTATAAGCCACTGCACGAATGAATCTGGAAAAAAAACGAACACGGCTAAGCAAGGAAGTGATCTGAGGTCGTATCTATAGATCTTGTCACGGACCGTGTTTTGGAAAGCATCGTGACGAGTTGGCAAACGCCAGAGAAGTCACAGCGTGTACATGAGCATTCAGTGTCGAATAATTTTTGTAAAACAACCGTTTTCAAGCTACGCAGTACAGTATTCTACTGACAAATTTTCGGAGCCATGCCTCCGCGCCTGAATTTTCCCGGGTTGTTTGTAATTTTTCCCGGGAAATTTTGGTCGGCGAAAGCGGTTCTAGCCCAGATCAGGCCATTAAATTTTGTTGCAAAAGTCCATTACCTTGTAACTTAGATTCGCAATTCATACATTTTTGAAAACGGCCATTTAACGAAAATTATTGGACATACAAACGCTGTAATTTCTTACCCGTCATGATGGCTTTCAAAACCGTGGCAAGGTCTAAACAACAGAACACTTTCCCTTGTTGTCCTTCTAACTGTTACCCGAACAGCGCAAAAATTAGAGCAAAAATTTCTAGTCTGCAAAAATAATAAAGCTTGCAAGGGAGAGAAGAATAATATATCCGGAATTAAAATTATTTCTCACTCGTTCTCTGGAACTCCAGATCGTCGGCGGTAGGTTCGGCCATCTTTGTTTCTCAACAGTGGAGCCACTTGAAGCAGAACCGTCCTGTTGCTTAGAGCTGCGTAGTCTTCATGCTGTGTTATACAGCTGATGCGTTCGATGGATCCATCGAAGACAAGCTTCCCCGATGAATGGACCACCTCTCTACAACAACGAAACTCCAGCGCCCCAACTAAATTCATGTCGTTGCATTGCTCACATTGGCACCTGAGAAGGCAGAGGAAAGAACGTAAACATAAAAGACGAGCTTCTTCCAAATATAAATCGACAGGAAAGAAAAATGCAATACAAATTATTTTGAAATGGCTATACGAACCAGGAAGTAACTGGAACCGTTCTTTCATATCTGGCCTCTAAAACAGTTGGTGTAAGGCCATCCGCATCGGCATCTTCGTTCTCTTCTTCCATATCTGGTTCGGCGGAAGCGTCTGCAAGAGGTTCGTCTTCATAAGGTTGAACGAGACTAAGAACAACCTCTACATCTACATCATCATTTTCTGTTTCCTCTTCTGGATCTGTTTCTTCTGAGTCGCTTTGTTCAACGCTGCTTATTTCCGAATCGCTTGACATCTCTCGACTAAGCTCTTTGTACTATCTTGTAAACAAACACTCGCGGTGCAACCAAAATGACGTCACTCGACCCAGTCTCCTGTAATCCTTTGACCATTTTTTGGTGCAAAATAGGTCAACTTCAATCGCTTATAAAATCGGCAGTTTTTACTCAAAACATCTCAAACTTTGGAATCGAGAATTTTAAATGATAAAGATTTTAACTGACTAAAAATAATTTTCGGTTCATATGCACTTTAACGAATTGAAAAGGAACACTTGTTGAATTCTTTTCTGCGTTTGCCAAATTAGTGAATCAAAGTGCAATTTTGTGCAACCTGTATTCACTATAAAGAAGTGTACAGCTGAGAAAATCGGAGGAAATTGTGTTTTTTTTTTCCGACTGATGTTCACTCTTGAGACTGTTCGTGTAGTGATCTTTGCTTCCGTACATCACATGTAGACGAAAGGTAACTCAATTTCTGCGATGAATTTGTGTTCCCAGGAAGCTGAGAAAGAAGTGAACAGATTATCACGCTACAAACGACAGTTGGATAGCACAAACAGCAGACTAGAGAGGGAATTAGAGGAAGCAAGAAAACTAATAACCTCCAGAGATCAGGTGAGTGAAAGAATGGTAGATCATTTTGTAACACGGGATAACGCTTATCCACCTTATAAATGACTGTTTAATGGATAAGTGTTATAGAAACCAATTGGATTATCCTCTTGGTAGATATTTGTAAAGTGGATAGAACCTTTTAAACAACGCCTTGGCGTGCTATAAAAGGGAGCTAAAAAGAAATAGCCGGTATGGCAGGCGTTTGAAAGAAGAGGAGACGGTGATTTCTGGCGTGCCTTATTGGCGGTAGGCTCGAATTCCGCCGTCTCCCGGGTCCGGTCTTTGATCCTGAGTGCGGGCTCATTTTCCCAAACAGCGGCTGGTAATCGAGCCTACATTGGCGGATCCAAACCTTCAGATAAGGGCGGGGGGGGGAGCGGTCATCCAGACCCTGAGATAAAAAAAAAAACATGTATGTACGTATGTATGTCTGTAAGGGGGATGCCCGGTTTTGAAAATTTTTTTCGGCCCTTCGGGCCTCAGTTTGATCTAAAAATGAGGGGAGGGGGGGGGGCCGCGGGCCCCTCTCCTAGATCCGCCACTGCGTCTCCTATTCCCCTTCCCTTTCGAACGCCTGCCACGAAGGCTAAAACGAAAGGGTTTAAGGCTTTCACAGGGTTTGAGTTAAAATTGATTCCAAGGTTGACTTGACTAGGAACGAGGATGTGCAGGTCTATGTAAGCAGACTACTAGAGTAACAGTCTGTATGTAAAACTGATTTCGACGATATCTCTGTTTTATCTCATATAGAAAATCGACTCCTTGACGGGAAGATGTCGTACGCTAGAAGAAATGCTGAAAGAAAACGTTGACCTTAGCAGAAGAAGCTCAGATTCAGATTATGACACTAGTAACAAATCGTAAGAAATTTTTCATCATTTTTTTTTTTGGAGGCAAAAGGAGCAGGGTATAAATTGCCGCAATTTTCTAAGGCTATTTGTCTTTCAAATCGTTACCTTAAATTTCCACGGAATCAGAGGACACCTTTCATTTACATGATTTATTCTTGTCATGAAAGATATTGTTCATCGTGGTTACGTTGTATACTATAAAGGGTTTTGTCTATCGTTTGTCTTGCGATAGTCACTTGGATAATGATTGCGACGTTTCGGCCACGTTCTGCAGGTCTTCATCAGGCGCTTTTGTCGATTTACTGAGTTGGACTATTTGTACCACAGTGGTTGTTAGTGATTAGTGTATCGTGAACATCGCTCATGGTTGGTGGGTCTCGATCCAAAACATTGTTGGCATTATTAGAAGAGGATGAAACTGTTCCTCCTTGATTTATTCTTGTTAATCAAGCTAGCATGTTCCTACCAATAGCCCAATAATAGCGTTGCTCCATTGTTCGACATGTAAACCGCATACAGCCCACTATCCCCCGAGTCGTTTTGACCAAAGGCTAGCACTCGACGCGTCAGCTTTTCAGTCTTTTTATAGCGCCAAACGCTCATTGATCTATTAGGGCTGTCAACCAAGCAGAACTGAAGAAATTGAGCGAGGAAAAAGAAGATATGACTCGAAAAATGACTGGGCTGGAGAGCGACCTCAAGATACAGCAACAGAAAAACGCTTGTTTTGAGAAACAATTAGAAGATGCTGAGAGCAAAGTGAAACAGGTAAGATGACCAGCGATCATGTCTTTAGGCTCATTTTATATATTTTCAAGCTGTGTTTTAAGATGAGTTACTTGCTTATGGCTAACAGGGGGTATGATTTGATCAACTAGATTTCAAAGGATATGGAGAAAAAAGTGGAAGACCTCAAGACACAACTAACAGAGGTAAGATTTCGCCTTAAATTATCTTTAGTTAACAGACTGCTCATTCGCTGCTATTGACAATTGTTCGCTCTAATCAGTCTCGAAGCTTTAGGGTTCCTTATCCTTTTTTGTGAGTAGAAAATTCCAGAAATTAAAAGAAATACGCACAGTGCAATTAGAACAAAAATGGGCTCTTCTCACATGTTTATCGCCACTAAAAGAAATGACTTGTCACTGCGCTCCGCGATTTTGCGATTTTTTCCCTTTGATATATTCACATACCTGTGACTTATTTACTTACGGTGACTAAAGCAATCGTAACTTAACCTGTTGATCTCAAACGACTTGTTTATTACTGACCGCCTTAATTTCTTCCTTTAGGTTTCCAACGAGTGTTCTTCTCTGAAAAGTGCCAAAAAGGCGCTGGAAGAGACCATCCTTAAACTCGAGGTAAGTGACGCCGCACAGTTTTTTAAATCTTTCATTATTGCATTATTGTCTCCTTATGGCAACTTTATTATTTTCTATTTTGTAGAATGACATTGACACTAGAGAATTTGAGTTGGAACTGAAGGTGAGTGCACATTCTCCTTTAAGTTATAGTATTTTTTTTTAGTATTATAGGAATTTACCTTCAGGCGTAAGCTTTTCAAGCCGCAAGATTTGATGATAGCTGATTTGTTTTGTGTTGATACCAGGCATCGGCCAGGCAAGACGAGATCACAAGAAACATGCAGGAAAATCGCTCCGAGGTAAACCTTCCTTCATTTATATGTACAAAGGAGACCGGTCAGTCTTCTTAAGACGACTTTAGCGTCTCGTGTAAAAACGGAAAATAGGACAGACGCATTAAACGTCTGATGACATAAGTTCGTTGAGACGCACTTAACAGGCGACTTAAACGTTTTAAACGTTTTAAAAATGCATCTGGTATGAAAACGGGACGCCGTAAACTGGGACGCATTTATGCCCAACCCGTTCAGAAACGGCTGGGAAGAGTTAGAGTTGAGGTTTGTTTGTTTGTTTTTTTTTGTTTTTTTTTTTTTCAGAAAAACTTTTTTTTTGCACTGTTATCGTCTACTTTTATGCGTGTCGTTTTTACACCGGTCGACTTTGACGTCAAATAGGTCTAGGCGAATTAAACGTCTCTGGTATAAAATACTGATCAGGCTAAAGGTTCACAGTCTCTGCATATATCAGCAGTTTCTGCTTTCCGCTGTTATCCGCATCAAAAGTTATGCGAATGAATAGAGCCTCCCACCACTTGCGAGCAACAACAGTAGTCGCTTGTTTTCCTTTTCCATGGTGAAAGTTTCAGTTGTAAATGACTAAGCGGTTGCCATCGTTTTCGTGTTTGTTTCTTTTTTCAGGTCGTTCAAGAAATCCACGTTCAATTCAGTGAAATGTCGAATCGTTGCAACGAACTGGTTTCACAAAATAAGGTTTGTCGCGTTTTGCCTGAATCTTTTTATCGTAACTTCTGTAACGAAGCCACAAGCAGAAAAAAGAGAGAGAGCATTGTTTTTTTTATAATTCTGCGGCAAATGAGGGTTTTTTTGTCCTAAGAGAAGTCTCCCTCATTTTCACTAAAAAGGTCTTCATAATATTGCCTCTGCGGCAAATCGAACATGACGCCGTAACTTTGAAACGCGCTCAATGTTGGATTGCCGTTGCTACGGGCAACATTTACATGAAAACGAGTCAAGAACAGAAATAAGACGCGAACCATTTATGCGAACTGTTTTCTTCGTAGATTAGACATGCTCGTATAAATGGTACAGTGCGCGTCTTATTTAAGACGCGTCTTATTTTTCCTGGTATAAATGCCCCTAATATGATAACTCATCAGAAGTATTCTAACAATTTAGTCTGTTGTAGAACAGGCTAAAAGTTATATTTATGTTATCTCTTGAATTTGCAACTTGTTGTTGGATCTCGGCTTTTGTCAGCAGAGAGATTTTGCAATATTACAAATACGGATTATCCGAAGTGTAGTTCCTTTGAGCCCAATAGAACGGGGAACAGTTGCAACTAAAATCTGACGTTTGACGTTCAGCCCCGTCAAGCTTCTAATTTTAACGCCAGAAGTTAACAAACACGTCCGACTTTTGTTTATAGGCAAGTAACGTCTGATCCTATTACTACCTGTTATGTGTCTTGGCAAACAATTAAATAACAGGATTAGTTACTTTGTATATTTTTTCCATATTTTTTTTGCCCCGACTAAACATTCTCATATTTTTTCTTAACTCTTTTAGGGACTGGAATCGAAACTAGAAGAGCTTACTGAAGAAAACGGCGATTTAAAAATGGCGAACGAGAAACTCGAAGATGATCTAAAAGAAAAGAAGAGGGCCGCGGAAGGCATGGAACTTGTGAGTACAAAAATTTAGCACACCTTCTCCAAGCCTGAGAAACAGCCGACATTCCACGACGCCACCACTTGTTTCTCCTCGAAATGACGTCTGAGAAACGAGCGCAGAAATACCATACTGATGACGTGTCACTACCCAGATCTTGGTAGTTCTTCTGATTGGTTGTGCCGCGCGGGAAATTTGCTTTAACCAATTAGAAGCACTACCCAGATCTGGGTAGTATCCTGTCATTAGTATAGAATTTCTGCGCTCGTTTCTCATACGTCATTTCGCGGGGAAACCAGTTGTGGCGTCGCTAAATGTCGGCTGTTTTCTCAGGCTAAGCATCTCCCACCACTCCAGTACATTTTGATTCGACTTGTCCCTTCTTAATCTGGATATCAGATAACCAAGTAAAGTCCACAAAATGAGACAGAAGGAATACATTTCTCTCCTCGGTTTTCCGTGTGTTCTATTTTGTAAGGCCCTGTCCGGCTTCGACTGAAAATAGAATTTTGCGTTCTTTTTAAATTTGAAAATTTTGTACCCGCCAATGCTTTGATTTTGCATCCTTATGCTTGCATCTGAGACTCGCGAAATTTTTCGTCTAACTAGAAACGTCATCTAAGGGAACTTAAATTGGTCATGTTCGCTAAATAAGATGACCCAACAAAGGATAGCTGTCAACGAACAAAGGAAATGGTCGCCTGATAAAAAATTCTAGGTCTCTAAATCTTCTCGACCGCACCTTTGAACTTTGGCGACAATTGAGAAAATTTTGGTCGGCGAAAAAATCGTTCGCACTAATGGCTTCCTTTTGACAGATTTTTTTTTAGCAAAACAAACAATTTTTTGCTTTCTTAGTGCGAACAGGGCCTAGGGGTTGTCAAAAACAATGTATTTATCATCTGTCGACAGACCAACACGATGTTGAAATCCACCTGCAGTATGCTGGAGAACCAAGTAGAGGAGCTAGAGATTATAAATGAAGATTACGAAGAGAAACAGCTGCAATGGAACATAACAAGGTAATGTCGGGCCTTAAACAGACTGAATTAGCCTGGTTATATGACAGATACTTCTGAATCTCAGTCATTTTTAAATTTAACTTTAAAAGTCCACCAGCCGCCCCTTATATAGCCGGGGGAAATCTGACTACTCGTAGTAGTTAAATGTACGCGAGTTTTTCATTATTGGGAGTGGGGGGTGGGGGCTAGTTTTTGGTCCATGGTTCTTTTTTTGCTTTGGAAGACCTAAGCATAATCTTTCATTCCCCTTCACTTGAAAACCGTAGGTGGGCGACTTACCCAGCCCCGGCCTTGCTCCCATGGTTTTCTCTTACTCTTCCCTTCTCTCTCTTCGCGGGGACTGGTAGGAGAAAACCGTGGGAGTTAAGTTGTACCCTTTCCTTTAGGAGTATGTAGGTTACCACAATGAACATTTGAACATTCGCGGAGTTTGTCATGATGTAAGCCAAATGTTAATGGTTCCAGAAGCCGAGGTGGTTGCATTAAACAGGGTAATTGTAAAACAGGGTGCATTTTTGGCTTGCTGCATTGAAACATTCGATATTTTTGCGTTTTTTTAGGCGAACGCAAACGAAAAAAGTTCTGCAGGCTAGGTGTACTATGCAAACATGTTTGGTTGAATTGTTTTGCGAATCCGGACCCAAAGCGGAAACTAACTTTTACATGTAAATGTTTTAGGAAAGAGTTGGAGCAGAAAAGAGAAAAAGGTGACTTTCAACTCCTGGAAACTCAACGCTTGCTTGAACAAGAAAAAATGACACGGTAAGATCGAAAATAAATTATTCAGGCCCATTAACTGCTTTAAAGTAGCTGTCTCAGTTGTCCCTTGTTTAGATCTTTTTCTAGGCTCTTATGTATTTTGTTGGCACTTGCCTTTTCCAGGGCCGATTCCAGAGGCCATTCTTAGGTAGCACAATAAAGTTAGAGCGCTGCACCAGTGTCGCAGAGATCGGAGTCCGATTCCCTTCAAGCCTGAATTTATACAGGCTTTCTTTTCGAAAGTGCCTAAGTTGCAGATTTAACTGTTGTTATCTTCTCTGTACAGTGGAACCCCACCTTACGACCACCTCGTTATTACTGCCACTTTTTTTGGCCCGGCACAACGGTCATACATTTTCCTATAAAAACCCTCGTTAATGCGGTCACCAGTTAATACGGCCAACGGCCACATTTATAAATCCCAAACAGTAGAATCTTTTACAATTTCACCCTGTTAATACGGCCACTCGTTCGAAATTTAGAAAATTGAAATGCCTGTGACAGGTCAATTTCACTGACGTAGCAAGCTGAGCATGTTCTTGTATTGTTTTTAGACCACAGTACACTTAAAATGTAGTTGTGGCGGTTTAATGGCCGATTTTTAAAAGTGTTTTATGAACTAAAGAAAAGTTTCATTTAGTTTTTGCAATTACTGTACGCGATATCTACATTCCCATTGTTTATTAAAGAAGACAGTTGTTCAAGAAGTGCGAATGCGATAAACGGTGCATTTGTCATTCCTGCCGGCTTAAGTCATTAAATTTGACCCTCTCCCAGTTATACGGTCAGCACTTTAATATGGCCAAAATTTTATAACCCATTGTTGACCGTATGCTATAAAAGGGGTTCCACTGTATTTATTTCTTCATCCCGCAGTCTAATATATTCCTCTTGATATATTCCTCTTTTTAAGATAAATCCTTTCCCAGGAAAAGGATAAATTCGAACTATTTTTAGTTATTACAAGTAACACTTTTTTAAAACTTTCTTTCTAGGTCCAGCTCTGAGGAGAAAGTGAGTAAACTACAGGAGGCTTTGGAAGAAGTACAAAACACACACATCAAGGAAGTGGATGAGATGAATGCGCAACTGGAAAGACAAAGAGATCGAACCGAGGAGCTGACAGAAGCGGTAAGCACGCTTATCTCTTTCATCGTTCAAAGTCGACTGCAGTTTAGACACCGCTACTAGATTCACAAAGTCTGTCTCGTTGCAGAGACTGCACGCATTTTTGGTCCCGACGAAGACTACGAACAGTCTCTCTTCTTTTCTTATTAGCCCGTTGAGCGAAATGCGCGAGAGAGACGAATTTGGTCACGCGCGTGACCGAAGAGCGGCCTCACCGCTCCACGCTCGAACACGCGTGCACTCCCCTCACTAAATCTGAAGCAGAAAAAGACTGTTGGCAGTCTAGTTTACTGCAGACCACTCGTTGCTTCTACTTGTGTGGTGTGTGTTGGGCCATTTCGAAGTTGTGCTTCAGACTGCGTCATTGGTGAGTCAAATTGCATTGTGACTCAGTTTCTCTCAATTCCTCGTAAAAGCAAATAAAAAAAGAGATAATGACCTGTAAAAGTCCCATCGTGCAATTCGAGACAACAACGACGCAATCTGAAGCACACCCCCAAAATGGCCAGTAGAACAGCTCCTTATTTGTCCAGCTCGCTCCTTTAAGAATCGAAGCCGTCCATAAGCTACGTTACCTGATTACGAGTGAAAACCTATGCCATTTATTTCCATTTATGGTAGACGGTATGATATTTCATTTCCATCAAAAAGTAGGAAGAAGACATAAGGTGCCTTTTAGAATAAAATCTAGAATAATTGTTAATTTATCCTTGACCTCTTCAGCTCAGCGAGGCTGAGAAAAAATGTGGCATGGCACAACTGGAGGTCAAATCCATGGAACGCAAACTTCAACTTGGAACTGAAGAAAACAACAAGCTGCAAATCGAGATCGAGCGACTGAACAATCACACCTCCAAACTTAAGGCTAGCAACTTTGAGTTAAACCAGAATATTGAAGCAGCTATGGAAAAATGTGAAGAATTAACGTGTGAACGCGCTTCGCTGGCAGAGCAGTTGGATCTCATGGAGGCGTCCCACGCAGAAGAGAGGCTGAAACTGGAGGCTACCAATTCACAGCAGACTAAGCTGATTGACTTCCTGCAGTGTAAAGCTGAAGGACAGGCGCCTAAAAAGAAAAAGGTGTGGACTTTTCTAAATGTACCTAAAGTGGGGGGGGGGGGGGTGGTGTCCTGTGTCATGGTGAGCTGCTCAGTTTTGGTTAAATCTGTGCTGAAATTACAACTAAGTATTCTCAGGCATCTTTTGTCATTCTTGGAATTCTGGAAAAAAAGTTATCGACTGATTCTATCAAAAAGAAAATAAAGTGTGATCGGTTTGGGGTCTTTTTTGACAACGTAGCACGTTTACTTGACAAAATAAGCTGTAATTCCTGTCCATCCTAGCCATCGAAAGCCAAGGATATCACTTATAGTTAAGGTACAGCAGAAGAGTAATTTTAAAATGGAAGTGAACAATTATTTCAGAGTTTTCTTTTATTTTAATTGAACGAGTTTTTAAGGTTTTAAAGTAATTCCAAAAAATCGGGCATTGGTTTAAGTTTCGTTTGCTTTTCAGTGCGCGTCAAAGCAAGAAAAACCGTTTACATGAATTCCCGTAAATGACCAAATAAACTCCCGGAGCGTCTATTTCATTTTAGGGGTCCAAGCGGGGGCGTTTGATAGATAGGAGGCGTTTATTCTCATAACTGTAACAAGGTCGTCAAAACTAATATGCTTTCGGCGAAAATATCAAGAGAGTCTAAAAATAGCGGAATATCCACTACATCAATTGATACGTCTACGTCGGCCAGAGATCGTTATCGCTCTTTCAAATCCCAACATTGATGTCAGAATCTTCGCTCAGGGTTGTTGTGTTGCAATCGCTAGTCTATCTTACTTTGAACTTGACATTGAACAAGATGAAATACGAAAAGCCTTGTTAATGATTTTGTTCCTTTTTGCTAAAATTCCTAAAAGGGGGCGTGTGTTAGAGGAGGGCGCCTAATACAATTTAACAGCTTAAATTGAGAGGGGGAGTTTATTATATCAGAGGCGTTTATTCGTTTCGAAGTGGCCGTCTGTTAGGTCATTTACGGTACACAGACTGTTAACAGGTAGCCATCACGACACCTGAAGGAGGGTCATGAGGTTATCCCTATACGAAGATGTCTCCTTAGGGATAACCCATCCAGCCCAGGAAAGGTTTGCCACACCACCGGGGTCTACGTTCCCTAGTTCAGTTAAGCTTTTCTGAGTGTTCGTGCTTTCTTGTATAGAACAGTTGAGGATTTATAAGAGCGAGAGACGTTCTTATAAGCTTAAGCACCACGGAACTCGTTCACAAGAGAAAAGCTAGCACCCTTCAGCGTCTGCAATATTTTGCAGGGCTTGTCCACACTGTAAGACCGTACGAAACGTGCCAAGAACAACAGATATCAAACAATATAGTGCAAGACAACTATAAGTAGAAAAGAATTACGTCACAAGTTTATTAGTACATCAGGGTAAAACCAAAATTTTGAAAACTTAATACAGCCATGTCTACTCTCTCCTCGCCGCTTGGGACGTTTCGCGGGAAACTCTACTGGCGTGGAAAGACTGCTGCATTCGCAGGCCAACTTGTTTTCGCTTTTGTATTTCTTAATCATCCCTGTTTTAAAAGCATGATCAATAATGAAAGTCATTTGAATAACAAATCCAAGTGACACCATCGTGTGACCAGCGTTCACGCGTTTATTTTCAATAGTGGAAATTTGTTTAACGTTCAATGTCTGACATTGTTACGTTTTCTGTTTTGTTAGCTGATCGGCGGTGGTGGAAAGTCATGGCGCAAGAAACCAGAAAACAGCATCAACGTTGTTCCACAGCAGTGGAGAGATTTACAACAGGCGCTGGAGAAAGAACGAGCATCCAGTATGAAGCTACAAACTGAGGTCAACAGGATGCGGCAGGAAATACAGACTGCAAAAATGGAAGGTATTTCAATCTGGATGATCTCGGGAGTCGCGAAAGGCCGACGACTCTTCAGCTATCGCAGCTTTCAGGTGGACTCACAAACATAACTTGAGAAAATGGCCGACTTTTCGCGACGCCACCACTGGTTTCCCCGCTAAATGACGTCTGAGAAACTGCAGAAATTCCATACTGATGACGCTTCACTACCCAGATCTTGGTAGTTCTTCTGATTGGTTGTGCTGCGCTGGAAATTTGCTTCAACCAATCAGAAGCACTACCCAGATCTGGGTAGTGACTTGTCATCAATACCGAATTTCTGGACTCGTTTCTCAGACGTCATTTAGCGGGGAAACCAGTGGTTTCGTCGCTAAATGTCGGCTGTTTTCTCAGGCTATCACAATAAAACCTTTTTCTTGCTGAAAATTGGAACGGAGAACTGACCTAAACTGACAACAGATATATTGAAACGAGTTATGGGCCGTTTTGATTAAAAACTGTTTTTTCACTGAGTATTAAAACAATAAGGCATGCATAGCTCAAAGGAGATGAAGAAATCTTGCTATTTTGTTTTATTATTTAGCTACTCATTGGAAATCGCAATATCAAAATGCCGGCTGTGCAACCCCCAAACCAGCCCAGTCCTACGCGGTGCTATCAGCAATTCAGCAGTCACCAAGCAACCAACAAAGTCCGCTGATCGCCCAGACCCAGTCCAAGAATGCTAAAAATGCTTCTCAGGCTGATCGTGGTCCAGCACGTAGGCCCAAAGAAAGAATGCATCACAACATCCCACATAGGTAACACTCACCATTTAAATCTAGAGGTTGTTCAACCCCTCCGGTAACGAGTGCTTCCGTTTTGCAGAATATGACGTTTATCAAGAATAAACTGTTTAAAAGATCTTTCTTGTTTTAATGGCTTTTGCGTTTGGAAGAAAGAGGAAAACTTATTTAAAAATGCCGATGTGGAAAATGTCATTTGGCTCAAATATAAGATATAATTATCGATTTTTAGCTCTGTAAAAGACAGCTTAAAGTGTGACAGTCCAATTAAGCTTCGGTCGATATTAAGAACGACCTATCACTAAGAGTGTAGCTTGCGCCAAGTCGAAACTAAGCTTCTGCTTGAGTCTGCCTGCGAAAGAGCGCTGAAATCCTTGTTCTAGGCACCCATCTGTATACCAGGATTTGAGCACGAGCCATGATTGGCCTATTAAAAAAGCAATTTTCAACGTGCCAATCAGGTTAAAAGGAAATTCGACCCTTTTTTCCGGTAATTCGTTGAGTCCATTGGGGCGTTGCCCAAAACAAGGACATCGGCGCTGCTCCGCAGACTTTACTAAAGGTTATGTTACACGGGACGATTCGCAACGACGATTTTTAGCGCAACACAGTGTTGTAATGTTGGAACAATGTTGTAACCATTCGAAACAATATCGCAACAATGTTGCAACGCTGTGTTGCAATAAAACTCGTCGTTGCGAATGTCTCGTGTAACATCACCTTAACCGGGGTTAGATTACATCTGCAACGCAGGCTATAGAGTGGGGCCACTTTGCGTAACGAAAAGTCCGCTGGCTGGAAGTAGCATGATGCATAAAACTAAGAGTGTAAGAAAGAAGACAAACCAAACTTTGTTTCTTCCTTTAGGTTTGTGAACGCTTTGAACATGCGCGCCACCAAGTGTGCCATTTGTTTGGATACTTTGCATTTTGTGAGGCCTTCATCTCGCTGCGCTGGTATGATTATCATTTATGATACTTTATTAAACTAGTATTGTATGCCTTGAGAATGTTAAATGTTATCAAGAAGAGACAATTAACCTGGTGTTTAAGAAATAACTTTGACCATGGTGATTTTTCACGTTTTTTGGTAGATTTTATGATACACTAGAATTCATGGGACATTACTGGAATGCTCTTGAATTTTAATGTACAGTGGGAATTTTTTTTTTTACTTTGCGATGTGGTATACAGATCTCCGGGAATTCTCAGTATCAAAAAATAATTTCTACCGATTGTTATGTTGTTACATAGATGTTAAAAACTCGAACAGAGAAAATGCTACTGAACACAACACTAACAGAGATCGTGGAGGACTCGATCAAGTTATATTATGGAAGTTTTAAGATCAAAAGCGTACAAAGCCAGTGCTCTATGAATAATAATTATTGCATTGACTCGAAAACCTATCAAGAGTATACAGTATTTATTCCAATAAGCGCCGCATTTAAGGCGCGAAAATTAATAAGCGGCGCTAATTCGAGTGAATACGGTAACTTTTCTTTTGTTGTCGCAGAGTGTGGCCTAGTATGTCATGTAAAATGTTCACCAAATGTGCCGCATACATGTGGGCTGCCAAGCCAGTTGGTGGAACACTTCACCGAGACTCTTCAGGAACAGAAGAACGACGAAAACAGTCTGATACCAAACTCACAGAGCACCACTAAATTAGGAGGCAGGAGAGAGGGATGGCTCAGAGTTCCACGGTATGCGGCTCCTCTTGCTTGGTTTCTAGTTCAGAATGTCTCGCACTGTAGTAATTTTATCACACGGGCTCGGCAGACAAAGAGATGGGTTCATAATGTTTCCCGTGAATAGGCACCATCAGAAGGAATAAAGATAGTCTGCTTACTTTCTCCCGACATCAGTCACACCACCCACTCGCCCTAGCCAACCCCGTAAGTCGGGGGCTTTCTTGCGGGATAAATTGTAAGGGTTGTCAGGGGCGTAGCTACCAATACGTACGGTACGCACATACGTACCTTTCTTAGAAATATATATTTTTTCAAACACCCAACTGTCGTTTTCCGGAGAACCGATATGATTCATTTGTGGCTCGAAAATCTTGAATGATATATTTAGGGAAAAAACGGCGAAAATAGCAAGTTGGATGGAATAAAGCGTGAACGCGTTGTCTTCACCTCAGCCTGTATTCGCAGTAGATGGACGTAGAGAATGATTACGTCATCGTAGGATGACTCTGTCTGTCAAAACAATGTCCAAAAGGCCGTAAAAAAAATCACTTTTTTTGTAAAAGAAAGTCTGAGATAGTAAATGCTTTTGCGTACGGTACCTCTGGAAAAATCCTGGCTACACCCCTGGATATGATTAAATTCTGGTTATCAGCAAATGGCACTAAAAAACGAAATGCGAAACTGTATTTTTAAACATGATATTTGTGTTGTAGCTGCGGTTCAGTAAAGCATGGATGGGAGAAAAAATGGGTTGTTCTCGACGATCAAGTGCTGCAACTGTACGACAAGGAAAATATGGGAGGTGAGTCAACTTTTCTCTCCTTAATATGGATTACTAGTTGAAAATAATTATCGAGTTGACTTACCTTCTCGTCGTCGTTAACTGTTTAATTTCAGAAAAATCCTCTCCATCTGAAGTGCTGCATTTGTGCGGTAAAGACGGTCATGTGACTGTTCATTCTGCTGTCATGTCATCTGAGTTGATGGGTACCGCCCCCTCCGATCTGCCGTATATACTGAGGGTAGAGTCACGGCAGAGATGCTGGCCTGTACAGAATCTTTACCTACTGGCCCCCTCATTCCCCGTCAAACAGAAATGGGTCACCTCTCTTGAGTTTGTGCTGGATGAAATTAAGAAGAAAAATGATGAAGGCGATGATCAGGTATGTAGAGAATATTTTATAGCCACGCGGAGATAATAAATTTCTCTTTGACAATTTCGTATCTCCAAACGGCCATGTAATTTTTTGTTTATTATACAATCACCAATGAAATACATGTACCAAAACCATTTCACTTTAATCTTCTTTATTTGCTGCGAAAGGCGGGATCAATTATGTAACCACAGCAACGATGATTTTCATTGGTTTTTACATAATAGAAATGGATCTCTACCTTTTACTTTTTTTAAGCTTAACTTTCAGTTCCTCTAGGCGGTCAACTTTGGGAGCGATCCACACCCCAAAAATAGGTTCTTGAAATAACTGGGTAGAATGTGCTGTCTTTGATTCTTATCCAAATAGTTGGACACTCTATGATGAGGGCAAAAAACGGTCGGCCCCGTTGCACAGCACATCTCTGATCTGACTCTTTTGACCTAACAATCTCTGGCAATGACCACATCCTGTTCAATGTCATACAGTGTGCGTGAACGGGTAGGGGAGGGGTCAAATGGGACTTGAGTCCCCTTCTTACCCATCCCCTTTGGGTAAGTCTGCGTCCAGTGAAGCTGATTAAGATTTTCAGATGCGGTCGATTTTTCCCCATTTACGTCCGGCTCGTTGAACCCGCATGCTATGAAACGGAAACCCAAATTACGGTTTCTGATCATGACATAAAGCAACTTGTTACTTTCGGGGTCTGTTAGAAACAGCCAGCAGTACAGCAAGCTTTGGTAGAACCAGTCCCAGAGGAAGAATTCTCACAAATACTAGCAAATTTGTCGAAGTCATTGCAAGTGTTAAATGCGATCTTGGAATCCTTGCAACTTTGACAAGGGCATGAATGTTGTTAAGTCTGACAAGCTTCATTTTTGGCCTTAAAAAGTGTGTAAGTCCATTTTGCATCATCTGGTTGTAGCAAAGCTCTTTTAGGGCGAGAGGTAGAAATAGGTAATATCCCCCAACTTTCACGCCCCGATGAAAGGGAACGCTATTTACACAGGTTTTTCTGTTTGTTTTTCAACTCGAAATGGCTGCGCGACCGATCAGAATAATACCCTAAATATCTATGTGCAAGCCTCTTGCCTTACTTCGCAACGAATAATTAACCTCCCCCTTCTTTTGAAGCGAAGTAAAGACTCAATATTTTTATTTCATGCCATTTCTTTAACTCTGACGGCCGTTGCCATGGCTAATCTACCCTGCTTGTTTCACAGAAACTTATGGGTAATGTGTTGCTACATTTGGAGGAAGGAGAACGCCTCGACATCAATTGCACACAGCTGCTGAATAACGAGGTAAGAATGAAAAAGATTCATGTACATGCTAGGCAGTGATCTTCTCTAAATGCCGCAGATAAAATGCATTCTTGTGTTAATTTTAGAGGAAGAAAGTGCCGAGCTTAACCAACCCGTGGAGTAATTTTCAGCCGTAATTGTTCACGAGATTTTATGAAGAGGGTCCGTATCATAAGTTGTGTGCCCCGGCCTTACACCGTCCTCCCCACACCCCTTCCACCCCCTCCCCACACCCCACCCCCATTCTTACTTCCTCTATATGTTGTATCAGCTAACAACGGTTTGTATTTTCAGTTGGTTCTTTTGGGAGCAGAAGAAGGCCTGTATTCCATGTCTCTTGAAAAACCTGGAAGAAGCTGTCCTCGTGCTCTGCCTGGCATAGACAGAGCTTTTCAACTTGATATCATCAGTGATCTGAATCTCCTCATTATGATAGCAGGTACTATACTTGAGTGCCCCCCTTACTTATATGCCCCCCTCCCCCGCTTCCGCCAGTTAACAAAAAAATACTTAACAATTATTCCTCGAGCCCGAATGGGCTCTGAGTCAATCAATAGCCCATGAGGCCAAAGGCCGAATGGGCTATTGACTCAGACGCCATAAGGGGGAGAGGAATAATTGTTTTAGTAAAATCCAACTGGTTGGTCAAAAATATCGAGAATAAAAAGCCAGTAAATTTAAAGTGTTTTAAAAAGCACTGCTATGTAGCTTGTTTTGAAACGCTTTCTTAGTCCGGATATACTTGAACACTTTAAATTATGTGCTTATCATTTATGCAGTTATGAATATCTCGTAAACCTGTCGATATCAGTCGTTGTACTTCGTGCATGATCCCAAGGTGTCCCCTGCGACCTTAAGTTGGAGCAAACCATTATCGTTGACCTTGAACGATTTCGCCCATATGACGCAGCCAAAAGCGTTTAAAAACGACGGCCCAAATATTTCAAGATTCAGCGGTTTTGAGCCTATCTCCTTTTTTTAACCTATTATTTCTTATTGACTACTTTGGTTATTTACTGAAAGTCCATTCCACCAGGAAGTGGATTGCCCTTTTTGAAAACAGCCGTACATTTGCTGTACGTACTAATTTTGGTGACAAAAAAGTGACGATTACGTCTTCATTTGTTACTGCGGATTCGTATACTAAAAACAAAGTAGGAAGATGTTGACCAGTGAACGATGGATTCAATGTTTGTTTTTGTTTTGTTTTGTTTTGTTTTGTTTTGTCTTTTAGGTAAAGATCGTCAGTTATGTAGTGTGGAGCTTAAACAGATCATGAGCCGGGCACGTCAGACAAACTCCGCGGTACCACTGAATCCTCTAGCTTCACAAGCAATCGAGAAAATCACTAACTGCCATTTGTTTGCTGTCGGAGAGGTTTGTAGAAAATTTTATACAACCTTTTTATTCACTAGCGCCATAGATAAAAAAGTTTCCTTTTGAAAATTGCAGTAAAAATGGTTGTTTGTGAGAAACACATAACTGTTTGTTTTACACTGAGGGTAAGCTCTATGGGTTCTTACAGTAAAGGGTTGTTAAAACTCAAATTTAACAAATAAATTAACGAATGACGGTTTAAAGGTAGCACTTCCATGTAGTGGTTGTTCGTCTACCATTCCTGGTCGAATTGGAATTTGGAAGTGTTGGTTTTTGAGGAGAGGGGAAAACCGGAGTACCCAGAGAAAAACCTCTCGGAGCCGCTGGGGGAGAGAACTAACAACAAAGTCAACCCACATATTATAACGCATTGTAACGCCCTTTTCTTCTTTCACAGTGTGAGGGTAATTATTACATTTGTGCAGCCACTCCCAACAGTATTCTGTTATTGCGGTACAACGCAGGCATCGGAACGTTTTGTACTCGCAAGGTAAGCGTTCTGTTCGCTCACGTTTGTTCATGTCCCTTTTTTTTTTTTGCGTCATTAACATATGCTTATCATTATCTGATGAAGCTGATAAAATAAAACCTCTGAATATTGGAAGAGCATGACAATTTCAGTTATCTCTAAAAATTTGAACCCGATAAACCGAATTTTTTCGGATAAATTCTCTTTTAAAAACTCGAAATTTTTCAGAGAATGTATGGCTCGTTTTTTGCCACCCAGCATTTTTGCAGTTTTTTTATGGCTGATATTTCCTTCAATATTGCTTGCAAAGGGGTGAAAATTGTAGCCATGGCTTCTATGAGTTGAACAATGACGTCAGCAGATATTCGCCTATTCTTTCGCAGGAGATTGAGACCAGCGAGCCTTGCAATTGCATTCATTTCAATAACAGTCACGTGATCTACGGTACTGGCAAGTTCTACACCCTTGACATCAAGCAACACACTGTAAAAGGTTGGCTTAATTTCTGTTTGTTTTGAAAGTTTTTTTTTATTTGTGTTTGCGGCCTGGTTTTGTTTAACCTTAATTTTTAAATGTCAATGTTAATGTTATTTGATATCACAATCAAAACCGAGACTAGTCAATATTCGGTGCATTTTTACCGCCCATCGAACAGCTTTATATTTCCCGGCATTAACATTATTGTCACGATTTGGTGTCGAGTTCGGCCTGTTCTTCGTTCTTTGGTGTACTACTCGCATTGATTCACCAGCTGAACAAAGACTAGTTAATCAGTAAACAGTGTAAACAAACTTCTTTTCTCTTTTGCAGAATTCCTGGACTCTAAGGATCCGTCCCTTGCGTTTGCCGTGTTTGGCGCCTCGCAACTGAACATCTTTCCTATTGCTGTGCTGGATGTCACTAGCCGCGGCTCAAACAGTGAAGAATTCCTGCTTTGCTTTAATGGTAAGCCCGTAGAATAAAGCGATGCCTGTACGCATCTGAGATTAGCCTGCGTCATAAAGGGACAGACCTTTCCTAGTCCCTAGGCCACGTTATTCCTTGCGGCCTATGCTTTTCTGAGACGTTGCAGAAGCGACGTCTCCGCTACGTCACCGAATGCATTGACTGAGAAGGCCTGGGAAGTTGCCTTCACATGGACAATGGCGGAGGAATTTTCGAGCAGCATCAATTTTATCCGTTGACATTTCCCTTATCATTTCAGTTAAGTTTTCCGTGCATGAATTTGGTGGCAGGTGAATTTCATGACACAGCCTTAATTCTGACCAACTACCCCTCGTTCTCTTGTACTTTTTTTAGAGTTCGGAGTGTTTGTAAACAGCGCTGGACGTCATAGCAGGCAAAAGCCTCTGATGTGGAGCAGACTTCCGCTTGCGTTTGGTGAGTATTTATATGTTCTATCCTGCGCCAGAACGTTTATACTTTTATTCTCTTTTAATATATATATATATATTTGTTTCTTTCTTTTAGCCTACAGCGAACCCTTCCTCTTTGTCACACATTTTAACTCGATTGACGTCTGTGAAATCCCACTCAGCAATTCTGAGAATCCTAGGTAAGAATGATCTTGTTTATACTTGAAGCCGTCGAAGACTTTCGGGAGAATACGCCACTTCCGAGTTTCAAAAACTCAAACTTTTATAAACTAGGCTAAGTGCAAAACCTGTCAGTGGATTCGCGCTTAACCTCGCTTTGAAACAGAGGCTTGGGTGAACTCGGAAATGGCCAGTTGAACATCTGGCCGGCTTAAAGTGTCTTCATATCGATCAAGCGTACTTCGGGCCTCAGTTATTCAAAAGGTGGATAACGCCGCAACTGGTTCCCTAAATACTCATACTACTTTAATACTTACACAAAATGATACTTCCCAGATACTGATTTTTTCGGGTTGCTATCCAACCTTTTAACAACCGGGGTTAAATGTTTAATTTAGCGTCAAGATGCCGTCTGTTAATCCCTGTCCTTACTTGCGATGAGCATCAGGTGGATTACACATGCGCAGGGACTGACATTTTTTTCGCTAGTAGCTTATGTTAGCGCCAACGAATGATTGCCACATGAAAAGACGTGTTTCTTGTCGACGACAAAAGTATAGATACCAGAAGACAATTTTATAAAGTAATCTGTTTATGCTTATGTTGTGGCTGGTTTCAAGGTTGTCATTTTATTCTCACCTTTCCTCTTTACATATTTAATTAGCTGACTACTGAATGCATTTATTGCAGTCGTTATGCGCACAAATTTCTGGAAATTCGGAATCCACGTGTTCTTGGTCCAGCAGTATCTCCAGGGGCAGTTTACCTCGCTTCCACGTTACAGGAGCAAGTAGAAATGCTTTGTTTCCAGGGAACGTCTGCCCTTGCGAGCGTCTTCCAATTCCAACCCGAGGATGACGACGACAACATGTCGATCATCTCCGAGCTATCCCGATTGTCAAGCCCGAGTCGCCGATCATCTCCGGCTTTGGCTCGTTCACCTTCTTGGAGTCCTGGAACTGTCAAATTGAAGTCGCTCAGAGAAGGAAGTCTTAAAAAGAGCAGTTCTTTTCGAACTGTAATGCCGCTGAGAGAAGAAAATCAACTGCAAAACAAATAGAGTAACTTTCGAATTAGCTGGGAAAAAACGGTCGCTTTACGAAAACCTTGCGCGTTATCCGCTAAAAATGTCAAAGACGTGAGTGTCCTTGCCCTGCTTGTCTAAGCCTGTTTCAACCTATAATAGTAATGTGTACAAATGGTGAACAATGATGCAAAAACGTGCGAGAGGGTGGTGCTTCTTATATTCGCTTGCCAGTTTCGCGACGTCCTTTCTCTCATATGCAGAGGCCTCTTTGTGGCCTAGAGAAGCTCGGGAGAGGGGAAATGGAAAACGCGCCAATGCGCGCTTGCTTGCTTCCTTTCTTTCTTTTTTTGCAATACCCAGCGGGAGCCTCTTTCGAAGGAGAGAGTGACGTCCCTACTATCTGAGAGCCTGGCACAGACTAGACTTGTCTGGTTTGAACCTAGATTCAATGGACTCTGTACAATAACAAAGCCATATGTCGTAACAAGATCATTGCAGTCTTTGCATTCTCCACTTAAGAAACGAGAAGGAAACTGGAACCGGAATGTCTCCCGCAAGTGTTTCTGGGATCGTTACTGGAGACGCCCTAGTCAGCCATTGGCCAATTCTTTTCCCATTTCCTTAGTAACAGTCCCCGAAGTCCTTGTGAAAGTTAATAGGCTCTTTGCAGGACTTAGTCACGTGACCATTCTTAGGCAAAAATTATGGGATACAGCTCTAAAAATGCCTTAGATGGAAAGAGCACGAGAAGATTAGCTAGACGGCCAATTTTGAGGAGACTGACACAGAAGACTAAGATTTTACAGCTGCTTAAATTTCTGGAAAATTATAAGGATTTGTATGGAAAAAATAATCGCTGGACCGCACGCCATGCGTCCTAGCAACTTTTTTCATACAAATCCTTATAATTTTCCAGAAATTCAAGCAGCTGTAAAATCTTAGTCTTATGTGTCAGTCTCCTCAAAATTGGCCTTCTGGCTAATCTTCTCGTGCTCTTTCCATCTAAGGCATTTTTAGAGCTGTATCCCATAATTTTTGCTTAAGAATAGTCACGTGACCAAGTCGTGCAAAAGGCCTATTCGCCCCAGTTTCCTTCTCTCGTTTCTATAGTGGCGAGTTATCAAAGGACACCTAGTGTTGCACGTTTACTGCTACCCTCACTCACAGGTGAATGTTTGATAATCTTTAAAGGTCTCTTTAGTATGCTCCCAGCTGATAAAATATTGTAAAAACCCTCGAGTAAGAACCTGAATTTTGCCAAATTAGCCTAAACAGGTTCTTAATATAAATGGTATTTCTCGCAAATTTAAGCTATATAGTTTCATAAAAAGGTTCTTATTTTCAAAAGAAAATATTTTTTTATGTTGGCTTAGAGCTCTTAGTGGTATTCAGCTTATTCCCTATATAAAATCTGCATGCCATTACATTGCACTTGGAATGATAAGGCACTTGGGTCTCCAAAGAGGATTCTGAATATTTACTTATCTTATTTACTTAAGTGTACAGAAGTTTTGTTTAAAAAAAAAAAGATTTTAGAAAATAAGAATCTGTTACAAAATTTAGGCTAAACAGATCCTTGTATGAAGGGGGCCCAACTAGCAACTTTGACCCTTACAGGATCTTAAAAACCAGGTTCTTACACGCGGGTTTATACTGTGGGCGATAAAAGTTGACATGTAAATAGCAAAACTGCAGAAGTTCAAATGGAAATTCGAATAGCTAGACTTAGTTAAATAGAAAAAATACATATTTTTGTCAGTATACATAGCTAAAATCTCTTTGACTTAAGGTGATGTTATATGGGACGATTCGCAACGACGGCTTTTAGCACAACACAGCGTTGCAATATGGCAAGCATTCAAAACAGTGTCGCAACATTGCAACGCCGTGTTGTGCTAAAAAATCGTCGTTGGACTTGCGAATCGTCTTGTGTAACATCACCATTAAGTACAACCTTCACCTTATACCGTAGTTAGCAATTAAGTGAGATTGAAAAAGGTGGCGTCGTAGATTAATTGCCTCACCCAAATGAAAAGCAGTTGAAATGTCCATTTCATCAGTTAAATGGAAAACTTAATAAAAAAAATTACTAGACTAGAAATAAAAGCGATACAGGACAAATTTCCGGAGCTATTCAGTAGTGAGTTCGCCTTCCAAGCGATTGTTCCTGTTCGCACTTGCAGTTAGCAAGATACGAGAAGTCTCTTTTAATTATTTTAGTGTGTTAGTGATTTTAACACCGAATTTAGTATTATTAAATATCAATCGAACATGTTTGTCAGCTCTTGTGTTCTTACTCTCTCCCATGTGACTTAACCCAAGTTGATCATACCCTTTGTCGCTAGCACTTGATCCAACGACCCGACCGCAACGAGAACGTCAAAAAAAAAACAATAAGCAACGTCAAAGTGTGATGCACGTGCATCACACTTTTTTCAGTTTTTTGTACATTTCTTTGCCGTTTTTACACGACTACGACGTGAAAATGCCTAATTTCACGTTTTATGGAGAACGTAAACAAGCAACGACGAAATTTTATTTCTCTTTCTGAACTTGGATATAGTCCCTTAGAATTCAACTCCAGGAGGATTGGCCAATTTTTGACAAAGTAAGTGGGTAGGAATAATCGCTATTAAGACTGAAGGAACGCAAATTCACTTTTTAAGCGACGTTCTCGTTGCCGTCGAGTCGTTGGATCTTACCTCAGTTGCAGAGGCTGATCTGCTGAGCGGGAGGTCGCAGGTTCAAACCCCGGCCGGACCAACACTCGAGGAACTGAGAAGAAAGTGGTGCCCTTGTAACGACATCTGCGAAGGGTTAGACTTTCTAGTCTTCTCGGATAACGACGAAAAGCCGTTGGTCCCGTCTCACAGCACTATGTCTTTCACTTACATAATTCTTGAGGGACGTAAAAGAACCCACACCATTGTTCGAAAAGAGTGGTGGACGTAGACCCCGGTGGTGTGGCCAACCTCTCTTGGGCTGGGTGGGTTAATCTGTAAGGGGAGATCTTAATATTGGGCTAATCTCATGATCCTCCTTCAGGTGTCGTAATTTCTACCCCCTGAACAGAGTGTGTAAATACGTATTTATGTACACCACGATAATTTCGGAGTTTACAAACGGCCGTGAAAATATAGCCAAGGGAAAGTTTTCGCGTAGTTTCGAACCGGATTCACAGAGATTTTCCCAACCCGTTAAACATGTCAGGTCTCGGCGAATTTCCTGAAGTTAAAGTATTAAAAAACTGCATTCGAGATAAACAAAAGAAAGAAAACCTCTTCGTTCTTTTGCGTTCTCCAGAAAACGCGAGGGGAGGCAATTTAACGTCGTAGTGGTGCAGTGTCGGCAAAGAAATGTACTAAAGAGCACTTGCAGAGTTGTTTTTCACATAACTGATATTGTTTATTTATAATAATGGAGTGAAGCTGAGTGATTTAGAATCGAGCTTACGGCAATTTGTACCATGTGATCAAGTTTCCTTTCGTTTACATTCTCTTATATCTACACACAAATCTTTGCAGTTTCATGTCAATTTTATCCATGAGACTTATGTCATGGTTACTCCACACTTTCCCCAACAGCTTTTACGAAGAAGGCACAAGAACCATACCGGGTAGGGCTTCTGTTATAAGAACGCTGATTTCGGCGCGATTTCGATCCTGTAAAGGTTGATTTCCACTGACGCGTATTTGGCTACGCACGTTAACGCACGTAAATTTAATCACGTAAATAAAGTAGAGGTAAGATAAAAAGTAACCTGCTATCCCACATTTTGATTTTGTTTTTTTTTTTTGGGGGGGGGGGGGGAGGAGAGAAAAAAGTCCTTTTCACCTCGTCTCCCAAACAAAAAGAGAAGAAGGACACCTGACGAAGTTGAGCGAGGATCAACTTTTACGCTTACGAGCGACCTTTCATGCATTACTTCTATTTTATTTGCGAACCTAAATTTTACGCACGTACGCACGTAAAATTGCGCGAAACTGCGCCTCGCCGACCTCTAAAGTTCTCGCCCCGGGAACCAGGTTGCCGTTCACACTATAACGGATAGAGTTTGTCAACATAGCCTTACGTAACGTTGCTCAGTTTTTAGTTGTTCATCTTTTTCTTTGAAATCTGACGTTTACCGTTTGTCGTAAAGGTCATTTTTAGTCCCCGTCAACACGTATCCGGATAGTTTTGAAACGGAGATTTTTCCCCTCCGTTTGCGAAATAATACGCGTCCACACGTAGCGCATTCGAATCGTTTCCAAACGATGGAAATACGATTAAAATACGATAGCATCCCTCACAGAGCATGCGTATTGCAAGTAGTAAATGATGCATGACATCGTGTTTTCGTCCATCCTCGCGTAAACGACAAGCCGGCCGTGTTTTTAAAAATCTCCGCTCTGCAGGGTGTTTTTGGAAAGACGCGTTTTCGGGGACCTTTTTCACTGGATACGTGTGGACGGTGGGCCAGACCGGAGTTAAAATATGAGGTCGGCGTTCAACGTTACACAGGTCTTAGCCAAATAGGAAGCTCTTGTCAAACTACCACCGAAGATGAGTTGCCGTTCTTAAATTAGGTGTCACTCCAGCCTATGTATCTTGGATTCTTCAAGTTTATAAACACCATTTCTGCCCCAGAACACTCTACGGGCTGTGGAGCACGTGACCAAACAGTTAATGAGTCCATGTGACCGGGCCAGTTTGGGAGCTGAACACGTGACACACAACGAAAACTCTCGCCAAGTCGAAGCTGGAAATCACGTGAGGTGGTTTGGCCCCAGGGATTGGTTGAAAGCGTCTCACCAAATAGTTCACCAATATGAATGACAGTGTTTCCTTTGTAATGCCTCAGGCAGTCCAGAGAGAATGAGCAGCCCTCTGAAAAGAAAGCAAAAAAATATAAACGTTTTCATTTGGTTGACCATTTAAAGAAATCAAACTGCATCTATTCAGTACTTCTTGAATGTGGCACAGTAGGAAGTTACCTATGCTGGGTTCTATGAATGCTTATGTAAACTAACGGAGGTTAAAAATCGCCTGTCATTGCAACAGTGCTACCCTATCATGTGTATGGCACTGTTTCTGCAACTGCGATCATGGTAGCAGGGATAGGGGAGATCAGGGAGGACATGTATGTGTTGACTGGCTGTTTAACCCTTCACTGCCAAAACTGGCCAAAGTCAACATTTCAAAAGTATGACCAGAGAGGTTTCATCTGAATAGTTACACCACTGGCAGATTAGCCTCTGTTTGCATGGCAGTTTTTAGAACTTCTTTAGTTGTAAATGGCTGGTCAAAATAATTTAATAATCATCTCACAAAATAATGCTTTAAACAGCTCAGGATGGTGGTACCCATATGGACTACCCTAAAATGGACTATGCCACTGAGCTTAAGTGATTAGGGTTAGGAAACTGAGTGGATCAGGTTCCGTTTAGGGTCCTTATACTGGGAAAAGTCACCTGAAACTTGATTCACTCCCTAATCACTAAACTTCAGCGGCATAGTCCATTTTAGGGTAGTCCTTATGGGTAGTCCATGGACTGGCCATCAGTGTTTTGTCCACCATCGCTTAGGACAGCAAAAAATATGACAGATGACTAAGTCAACATTTCCCTTGAATGTTAAGGTTCAAATCTGTTTTTTGGAGTGAAAATTATGTAGCTCCTGTGATGTTCATGTATATTTCCTCTATGGAGTACAAAAGACCAATGTTCAGATTTCAATAACGACAGCCACACAAAAAGAGGGTGGTCTACCTGTGATCAGACATCATCATGTACTCTGGCAGTGAAAGGGATAATAGACAGAAAAGGTTGTGGTGTCAAGGAACACACACAAAGGATTGAAATAAACTTGTGGTCTTTGAGATAAGCAGACTTGCAGAAGATAACTTTCAGTGAGATGATGATGACCATCATCATGATTATGACAATGATGAACCTTAAATAAAATAATATAGTCAGCAGCAAAGTTGCTAGAATAAGCCAGCTTCTTGTGAAAAGTCTAAGATAATGGTTGCATCTTATGAATTGTGTATTGACCATTTCAAAAGCAAAATTGACAAAAGTACGTATTGAGTAATAATATTTTTGAGAGTCTCTTCAAGACACTGGCACCTCTCTTTGACTTAGGGGGGCACTCAAACAGGTTTGAGATCACCCTCCCCTCCCATGTCACACACTTTGCACATGGGCCGCAAAACCCGACTGAGTACTGCCACCACTGGTCACCAATGCTAGATTTACAAGTCACCTTCATGGTCAGGCCAGCTCAGAAGCAATGCTCTCTCACTGTGATTACACAAGATGGTTGGATTGCTTTCCTGAGTAAACAAAAGGAATAGAAAAATGCATAAATTACGGTAATGAAAATGCATTGCTACATAACTTCTGCACTTCTGGATTAGCTAGTTACTTATCAACACGAGTGTTTAAGGGACCAAGAGATCTTTCTCACCAGCTCTCAGCAAAGTAAGCAAAATACATGAACTCTAAGATAAGTATTAAGTACTGGGGAATAATTTGTTGATAACAAAATATAAAAAGATTAAATGGCAAATTAGAAAAAAAGATATGTCAGGCCTTGTCATTGACTCTTTTTATGTTCACTGTAAGTAGTTTAGTTGCTAGGCTTTTTACACCTCACATCAATCATCGCATAATACATGTCAATACCGAGTCTGGCTGAATTTGATGCTGATCTGATATGTGCAGGTATTGAACGTATTTAACAGCCCCAAAACAAGAGAACTGTCATGCAATATACCCTGTAATTTTCTTTTTTAGTTTTTTCAACTTTCCAGTCATCTTAGACTAATGAAAATACAGATTTATTAAGTTACCATAATCTCCATGTATCTCATTTCTGGAGGATAAATAGTGTTCTGATCAAATGCTAGAATATCAGCTCCTCTTTCCTGAAGAAGAAACTCCCAGTAACCATTCCCCTACAAAAGATGGGTACTATAGAGTAAATTAGCTGGAAAGAGCAGGCCTAAGACAACATATTCATGCATGGTAATAAAAGTCTCCCTGCTCCACACCTAGCTTGCATTGCAGATGTAATTGAACCTCGGTTAGTAACGTCTGTGAAGCAGTGCCGAGATCCCTGTTCTGGACCTCCAACAGACTCAACAAATTATCGGAAGTGCGTTTCGAATTTCCTTTCACCATGATTGGCCAATCGATAGTGTCTTTTTTAACAGGCCAATCATAGCGTATACTCAAATCCTGGTACACAGGTGGAGGCCCCGAACAAGGATTTCGGTGCTGTTTCACAGGAGAATTAACCAGAGTTTAGTTTCATCTGTGGCGCGGACTACTGCACAGCCAAATTGGGGTCCTCTTTATGTTTAGAATTTTATGAGACTTCAAAACCCTAGACTTTCAAATTTTTGAGAGTCCAAGACTGTCTAAATCTTAGCAAGCCAGTAAATAAATTTAAGTTGATTATTTCGGATATCACAAAAACCAAATCTAGTAATTGTTACATTATACATTGTTTTGAAGAAAATAGGAACAAACACAGCATCACATGGAAGACAGATTGACATATTTACTCTTTTAAAGCATGCATTGCACACGCAACCTACAGCTTGGTCTCTTAACTGCTGGCAGATAACCAACTAATCTGTAGGTTGCGCTGATTTCCAAACTTAACTGTAGACTCTTAGCCAATAAGGAGAAAGATAGTAAGTACAATGTACATGCATTGAAAAATAAAAACTGACAGTAACCCTTTTTTGTAATACTCACTGCACCTGCAGAGATAATGGGAGTGCTTAAGTTCAAAATATGTTCAAGTGCATGAAGACAAGGAACGGAAAAGGAAAATAGAATCTGCAGTCTTTGGCAAGAACTCCTGTCATCCAAATTTCTTATCCAAGATGTCAAACTTTGCCTTTCTTGATCACTCAGTGAACTGTCACAAAAACAGTGAATTGTGCCTGGTGCATTTTTCATTTTCCACTTAAATATTTCATAGTACAATATTTCTCCATTGCTTTTCCGCTGTTGTAAAGTGTTGTAAATGAATCTTTCAGGCAGAATAGAAGACATTTTGCCATGACCTCAACCAGAAGACCACCCTGGGGACTGGGTCGGCTTCATTGAGACATCGGTGCTAATGGACAGCGTTCATAGCATTGTGATGGTAACTAAGTCACATGATCATTCAACTCAGGGCAGCCATTTTGTTTCAAGCAAGAGATTGAGAGTTTACTTATACTGCGAAATTCGATTAGTATTTGGCGAAGGTTGATTTCAACTCGTTCCAAACTGCCTCTCACCTCTCTCTTTAAGTTAAAGCTTAGCTTGAACGGAGAGTTTTCTGTTTCCAGCGATGAGTAGGAGTTGCCAAGTTTATATGGGGCGACTGCCGTACGGCACAAAGGAACGCGACATCGAAAAATTCTTCCGCAACTATGGAAGATTGCGAGAAATCAACTTGAAGAATGGTTATGGGTTTGTGGTGAGTCTTTCTCAGCTACACTATTTCGCTTTTTAGTCATTACTAAAATTTAAAGGTTTGTACATGTGCGTGGCCGGTGTTGACCGTAATTTGGTCAGCACATGCATACTTTTTATCGTAGCTTTACACAATCTTAATTTAAGCCTAAGTAATGCATGGACGGTGTTTGTAATCAAAATTGGACAACTCACCCCTTGGACAATCCCTGGACTACCAGCCCCCAATCTTTAGGCAATTTAGCCCCCAAACATATATTTCCGACCATACAAAGAAAAAACTTGGCCATTTTGCTCTAGTGCGCCTACTCATGCAGAAGGCTTCTTCCAATTTATTTCTTGTGAAATTGATAAACTGAAGAGTTGCAATATGTCGTTGTCTGTTTAATCAAGGTCATAGCTTTCTTTACTACCTGCTAAGTGTTCCACCTACAAGAGTGAAGCAGACTTAAGTAATGTTAAGTCAAAATGAATGCTTTAAAGTGCAATGGTACAGAATGAGAAGAGCAGTTTCATTGCAGGTACTTGAAATTTTGGGTTTGGTTTTTTACATCACAGTTGGACTACATATAGTTAATTCATAACACGACTGTTGAGGGTACTAAAAGTTTTAATCCTGTGTGTACTTACAGTAGAGCTGTTTTTTCTATCATGGAATAAACTTTCTGAGAATCATCGAAATAAATTGTCTAAAGTAGCATACAGTGTATGTGTTTTAGTATTGGCGGCTAATCACATAGAGATTGGGGGCTAAAAGTCCGTGGCTGTTTCTGTGGTGTATTTTGTCTGACATTCCTAGGGTTAAGTTAGTATTAATTCATTAATCTTTCATGATCAAGGAATTTGAAGATTCAAGGGATGCAGAAGATGCAGTTTATGAGTGCAATGGAAAAGAAATGATGGGAGAAAGGTAAGACATAAGTGCTTTATCATGGTTCAGCCATGAAACACTTGCAGTGAAAGAATGTCTTCCGATACAAGATGTTAATCTATAAACATATATTGTGTTCCTTTATTTCAGAATTATAGTTGAGCCGTCACGTGGGACAGCTAGAGGTGCTGGTGCCAGTGGTGGCCGCAAGTCCAGGGCTAGAGATAAGTGAGTGCACAATTTTTCTTTATAGTTACAAAATTATTTTGCCTGTTACATTTTGTATTTTCAAGAAGGTGATGTTGCAGTCTCACCAGAACTGATCCTCTATAAGTACCTTGTAGCTAATGGCTCAATCAAATCCAAAATGAATCAAAACGATTCAACTTTAGCCTTTAGTGTAATTCTTCCTTCTATAATTATACATTCTGTGGGATGCTAAAAAACCCCATGTACTGTTCTTGAAGAGTAAGGGACATCTCTCCAGTGGTGGAGGGTCTGTTACGGGCCTGCAGTGGTTGGCGACATGCGCTGTTACTATGACCCTGCAAAAGTTTGCAAACCTTAGTAAATAAGAGCCAAGTAAGAAGTTATTTAACCATATCGAAACTGGTCTATATTGAACATTGTTTTTGCTTAAATCTGTTTTCTTATTAGGTATGGTCCCCCAGTAAGAACGCCGTGGAGAATTACTGTTGAAAACTTATCAACCCGTGTTAGTTGGCAGGTTAGTGAGGAATAAGTAACTTGTTCCTCCAATTGAGGGAAAAGCCAAATCCCCTTTTTATGAGCTGTTTTTAAAATAATAATTTACTGTTATAGTAATAATAATTTACTTAAAATATTGTGAGCCATTGTAAAGGCATTAACTTGATGAGCAAGGTCACTTCTTAAAGAGACTTGCCATAACAGCTGTCTCACAGACTATAAACGTGGTATTCACTACCTTGCGAGACTTGCCGTAGCAGCTGTCTTATAGACTTTAAACGTGGTATTCACAACCTTGCCTACCAATATTTTTAGTTACAAGATGCACCATGAAGGGTGACATGAAGGTAGTCACAGAGGCATAGATGATTACACGTACACCCCTTTGATACAATGATGATTTGATGCTCAGATGTCATCAGAAGTCAATACACACAGTCATGACAAGATGCAAATTTCACAAAGGCATGATGCAAAAAAACTTCATGGCCGATGATGACAGACGTACACGTACCTTCTGATTTCAAAATGACTCAGACGATGGACCTCTGTAAAATTGATGCTGTAGTACTTTGCTTTTCTCGTCATGATTGACTGCCCTGAACATTTTGTGATTACTGGCGAGACAGAATTGAATTTTTCTTTTTGGCCGACTGTGTTGTACAACAGAAAGAGTGCTGATGCAGAGGTGTTACTGATTAAGAAAGCTTGGTAGTTACCCAAATGCCCAAATCCAAATGTGGAGGAGAAAATTCCCAATTTCATTTTGCAACATACTAAAAAGCTTGCCAAAGAGAAAGGTCACATTAGGATTTATCCACAGATTCAAAAATTAAAATACACTCCATATATCCACATGTATAGTTGTGTGTGGAAGTAAAATAGCTATGGTCGCATAATGAAAACAGATTGGGTTTCCTTCCTTTTTGACAGTGTTAACCATAACAAGGAGGTTAATGGTTTAGTACAAGTTTAAAAATCTTGGTGGTATTACTTGACAGTCTAGACTAAAGTAATATGGCAGGCTGATAGTATTTTGCAAAATTTAAATTCAAAGATCTTAGTGCAGGAGCATGGTGCTACAGGGGTGTTTTTTCTCAAGTGTGACTGTTATTACTAGGATCTCAAAGACTATGTACGCCAAGCAGGCGAGGTGACATATGGAGATGCACACAAGCAAAGGAAAGGCGAAGGGTAAGTGAAACTTCTACATAATATAGGAAATTGACTTAATGTGAATAGGATTTTACTGTGAAAGCATCACAGATGTACAGTTGAAAAAAATCATTACAGGTGCTCATTGCAGGTGTACCGGTATATGTGTCTTTTTATAGAAATAATGGGGGGAGGAGGATGTTTAATGTCAATAGTGTCGTTGTTAACTATAAGATTGTTGTGTCATCTTTGCGTTTGATTTAACAGATAGATTCCATGTTGCGGAGCGTCTGTTCAGTAATAGATCACAGATGATGTCAAAGTGTGGTAAAAACAAAGAAGTGGCACATGAGCAACAGTCGTGTGTGTCACTGATGTTTTCACCACATTTTGATGTCTTATGTGATCTATTACTGAACAGACCCACAGCAATATGGAATCTATTTTGTTTTATACAATGACACAGAAAAGAGAAAAGATCGATACACATACCTGCCTTGTACTTTTTGGCTGTTCGAGGATTTGTGCTAGTTTGGCATTCTTTAACTCCCGACTTGTCATCTCTTCTTCTTCTTTTTTGTTGTCTTATACTTGTATTCAGTTTCTTTGAAGAGTTTTTCATAATCTTTTCTTGCCCGAAGCAGAATGATGGCAAAATCATTTTGCAAAATATTGAGTCTCTCGAAGCGATGACACACAATGGCAACTAACGTAAAGATTTCTTGCAGTTTAGACATTCTCAAGTTGTCAAGAACTCTTTTTGCCTCTATTTCACCTTTTTTTCTTTGTAAATAGCTCCTACTAAACGCTTTTTCGAGGCTTTCACCAGCCTGCGGGGAGCAGACGCTGGATGAAACAAGAACCGAAGAAAGCATTCAGCGTTCAGCGCGTGTAGCATTCAGACCATTGTATAAAGCTGTATAATATTTTATGCTTACCATGGTCTTGGTAACCCAATAGGTTCATTTGTGTATAGCAGTATCTATAGATCAAAATGTATCCCTTAACTACTTACAGCCCCTCAGACAAGGTGTTCGCAAGTTCAAGAAATGATTATAACCGCTCATTGCTTTTAGAACCCTAGAGTTTGCAACCAAAAGAGACTTGAAGAGGGTGATGAAAAAACTTGACGGGACTGAGTTGAATGGAAAGCGTATCAAGCTTGTTGATGTAAGTGAAGTCATATTTTATGTACCATTTAATTAACTTCCCAGCATGTATCCTTAATCTGAACAAGTGTGCATTAAATGAACTTCTTGTTAGCCTGAGAAAACAGCCGAAATTTCGCGACGTTACCACTGATTTCCTCGCAAAATGACGTCTGAGAAACGTACGCAGAAATTGCATACTGATGACGCTTCACTACCCGGATCTGTTTAGAGCTACTGATTGGTCCTGCCGCGTGGGAAATTTGCTTCAGCCAATCAAAAACCCTACCCAGATCTGGGTAGTGACACGTCAGTATGGAATTTCTTCGCTCGTTTTTCAGACGTCATTTCGCTGGGAAACCAGTGGTAGCGTCACAAAATGTCGGCTGTTTTCTCAGGCTAACTTCTTGTCCACATTTTTTATCTCTTCCTTGTCAGGTTATCTGTGTGGCTCAAATTTTTTATTATCATTTTTGTAGGAAAGTCCACGTTCTCGATCTCGTTCTCGTTCTCGATCAAG
Organism: Porites rus; assembly: GCA_964035705.1. Taxonomy (NCBI): domain Eukaryota; kingdom Metazoa; phylum Cnidaria; class Anthozoa; order Scleractinia; family Poritidae; genus Porites; species Porites rus. Next base: position 3,265,087 of record OZ038002.1, read on the forward strand.
AAGCCGCTCCAGGTCCAAAAGACGGTCTCGATCCGAGTCGCGTTCTGCTTCACAATCACGCCACCACCGTTCTAAATCACGATCACGTTCTAGATCACGATCCCGATCGCCAAGACGCAAATCGCATTCCAAGTCGCGCTCAAGGTCCAGGTCGCGATCCCGTTCACGATCTCCGCGCAAATCCAAGTCTCGATCACGTTCACGCTCTCGATCTCGATCACCCAGAAATGATAAAGAAGCATCTGCGGAACCGGAAGCTGATGATTATCAGAATCATAATTCAGCAGAAGGAGATCGGGCCGGTGAAGCTGATGATGCTGAGTGATAAGACGTCATTTTCTTGACGTGTCTCTCTAAGAGACTTGTCAGGGCTTTTTTTTTTCTTTTTACTCTCTACATTAGTATAGAAGCTGTCGTATTCAAATCGACGGCGTCAGAAGGACTGGTTAGACTATTTATATCACCACATTTTGAACTGTGTTGATGCGCATATGACATTTCATTTTAAATAGAAGTTGAACTGTACAGAATGCAGAAGGCTTTATAATAAGCGAGGAACGTTTTGTAATTCACCATAGGTAACTAACAATAAGCATTGCAATTAAATAACCTTTTGCACGTTAAGTGGAACTTTTGTCTGGAAGTGAACTGGTTTAGTAGTAAGCAGTAATTTCAGCTTGACACACAAGAGAATTTTATCTGGTATTGCAATTAGTAGTTAAAAACTTACTATCGCTGCAACACTCACCCGCCCCACTGCAAGCGGCTTTGTCCGTACCTTTAATATAAGAGTTACTTAATGGCACAGCTGAATTCTATAGTTTGGCGATGCTGTCATATTAAATAAAATAGCGTGAAATTGATGTTGTAGAAAGTTTTACAACTCAATTGTAAAACGCTGTTAATGGAGCTTTAACGCCCTCAATCAGCAACATGCAACGCAGTGTTATGCTAAGCCCTTATCAAATCTCGTAGAGTGTTACTCGTAGTGGGTAAAAGTGCTGGGTAGTGCGTAAAATCACTTCCATAGCTGGGAAATTACTGATACAATAGCAATCCTTGTTTTGTTGCAGTTGGGGCTGGTTCCTAATGTATCGCTTGTTTTGTATGGCTAGTAAAAATAATTTTCCTCCTGCATATGTCGTTGAACACTTTAGGTGCACGTTCTTTTCAGTAGTAAAATATTTTTTCATTGGTATACCCTGGGACAGCACTCGGACTATAAAAGGCGTAGTAAAAGTCCTATTTCTCATTCCGAGCTGTATTGCTAAGTTGGAATACTTCAACCGTCCTAAAGTTTTGTAATTCCCACCCTTCCCTCCCTTTGGAGGCTTTGTTATGGTTCCTAATAAACACGGGCTCGCCGCTTTCTTTCGCCTTCGGTTTAAGTCTCACGGCGACTTCCCCAAGCGTTCATTTTTTAAACGCAAACTTTTATATTTGATTGTATTCCAGCACGTGCCGGGGGAGCCGGCGGAGTCGGCTCGTAGTGCTGTTCCTAGAACAAAATATTTGCCTACACCGTTCCATTAAGTTGCACGATGCTGGCCGGAGGTCTTAGCTCATAGTGTAGCCTCCCACGCAAACGTTCTTAGGGGTTCGTCATGCGTTCGCGGAACGCGTGACGAACCCCTAAGAACGTCAGCTTGGGAGGTTACTCGTAGTGCTGTTGAGTGTGAGGCCATATTAAGTTTGTTTCTTTTGGACCTACCTGAACTTGTCCGATTTGGCGCGCATAAATTAGCGCCGGGGAGATAAGTAGCGCTTTATGGTCACGCTATGGAAGTCGTCCACAACGCCGATCGCGGAGCAGTGTTCCCGCCATTGCGCCATATGTTTTGTTGTCTTGTTTTATTACACTTTAATTTTTAAAGGCAGGTTTGCTCGCCAGCCCGTTTTTTCTTTTCGATTTCGGAATGTCAAGAATTTTTACGTACTTTCCCCTTATTTCTCGCGCTACAGATACGTCTGGACGGACGAAATCGACTCGAAAATGCTACGTGTGCACCGGACTTAAAATGCTTATGGAAACTTTCACAAGTGACTTAATTCCCAGATCTCTCACGGTTGGGCTTAGGACTCTGGGTACCCGTCATGCCCCGCTGCAGTCTTCGTCAAAGCGTCCATTTTGGATAGATGCTGAGCCGCCGTTTTGGCTTTTACCTCTATTTTAAACCTTCATAAAGGGCCCTTAGATTTCTTTTCGGCCTTTGATATTAATTAGTGTAAAATTTGCGCAGTTAAAAGGATGACTTGTCGCGTTTATTTGGGAAGACTGCCTTACGGTACGAGGCAACGAGACGTCGAAAAGTTTTTCCGTAACTACGGAAGACTGCGAGAAATCAATTTAAAGGATGGCTATGGATTTGTGGTAAGAGTTTCCTATTATTTTTGTTCACGATTTTCAATGTATGTGAATTTCCTTGAGTGTGAACCAAAAGAATAGATTTAACTTTAATTCATGGTGTAATTTTTAATGTGAAGCACATGGTTGCATGTAATTATTGTATTTGCTTGGGCAATGAATAGTAAATGGACATATTCAGCTGACGTATTATAAACGTTGACAAGACGTTTAATGACCTTCAGGGAATAAGTTGTTGATGTTTTGGATTGTTGATACAAAAGTCGAGTCTTTTGTACTCGGCAGATTTGGTGGAATTTAAACCCCATTTACACGTGCTAAAAAATCAGCACGGCACGCCAAATTTTTGGCACTGTGCCTCGTTTAGCCGTGCCGAGACTACCTCCCTGAGGAAGTCTCGGCACCCCTAAAATTTTGAGCACTGGTGCCAGATTACATTTGGGACCAATACATTTACACGTCAAAAATTGGGAGTGCCGTGCCTTAAAATCATCAGCATGGTGCCAAAAATTTGGCGTGCCGTACCGATTTTTTAGCGCGTGTAAATGGGGTTTTAAGCTCAATTTATGGTTGAGATTTGATACATTTTTGCAAGTAGGATTCGCTTTTTTCCAAAATGTCCCGGGTAAATCATAGAATTCTCTGTTTTCACTGTCACGTTTGCAGCAAAACACTACTTGATAGCTCAACTCTTCGGCAGTACTTATCAGCCATAGGGAGCTATATATTGCATATTCCAAACTCTGCAGAGGGAAATTGTTTAAGAGAAAAAGAAAACCACACACTATGTCAGAAAAGCGAAATAAAATCAATAAATCTGCGAATTACCAAAATATTATAGTGAGAAACAGTCCCACCTTGGACCGCCATGTTTTTGTTCCTTCCCAAGACTGTTGATCTATGGTTTTTGACATAATGTGCATGATGAGTACACAAATCTGCTGGCAAGACTTTTGCTGATCACTTGGCAAGTAATGTGAGAACATCATTTGGATTTTTCATTCAAGAGAATGTGTGGGAAGTAGCTTCCCCCTGCCCCTGGTTGCAAATTTTTTCAGAAATTGTTATACTGTTGAGAGATGTAGAATCACAATTTGGAAAACATCAGTTTGTACAGCTTTTGTTACTTTTTGTGTTTCTGTGCTTCATAGAGCCAAACTAAACAAGTGCAATAATTGCACAAAATTGCAAATGTTACTGTGAATGTACTGCGACAAAAATTACATCTACGCAAAATCAGTACTTTCATGCAAGTTTTATCCTCTTATGTCCTAATTTGAATTGTCTATATGTCAATTAGTGGCTGGTTTTTCTTAAGTCACCACCAGAGTGCTTAGGTTAGAAAGTCATTTTGTGTTTCACTTTTGGAATGCTTGTGTAAATTCAAGTTTCTAATACTGTACATACATAATTATTTTCTTGTGTGTACCATTTTCAGGAGTTTGAAGATAGCAGAGATGCAGAAGATGCTGTTTATGAATGCAATGGGAAAGAAATGATGGGAGAAAGGTATCCATTAACGGGCCTGACAAAATTTAAAAATTATTCCAGAAAAATAATGTGCTAAGCATACACTATGTTGACTTCTAGTCGTTGGTTTTCATCTCTCCAGTCATCACAGTTGATTGCAGGACATTGTCCAATAATCAACTGTTACTTGCAGCTTTGATTAATATGCATTTTATCAATAATCTGCCTGTTCTATTACGCCATTGTCTGCCTGATATATCATGTTTGGGTATAGCTAACATTTGAGATTTGAACATTTGATTTTTTTGTGAAAAAAAGTCGTCAATAGTTTTGCCTCAACAATTGGCTTGTCCAAGTTTTAGATGCCAAACCATTATCTGTTTGTGTAAGAGTGATTAGCTGCTTTTATCTCCTTTAGGAAATCAGCAGTAGTAGTAGCTGTTGTTGTTATTTAATTTAAAGTAATGTGTTCGTATTAGTAATAATCACTTGAATTAAGTAATCTCCATCCTTAACAAGAAGTAAGACACCTAATCAGGTCAGTGTGACTTGTTTGATTTCAGAATACTAGTTGAACATTCACGCGGAACAGCCAGAGGCTTCAGTGGTGGCCGCAAATCCAGGGCCAGAGACAAGTAAGTGCAGTAGATTCTAGCTTGGTTTTAAGTTTTAAGAATTTCTTTTCCCTTATTTTGAGTTCATTCTCAAATATTCTTCCACTTAGGCAAGTAACAGAAGGAAATGAAAAACATGAAGCAGTACAAGGAATTTTCTTTGTGATAAGCAGTAATGTCTAAAGCAAAACACTTTCTTTTGTCTCCGTAGGTATGGACCTCCTGTAAGAACACCTTGGAGGATCAGAGTAGAAAATTTATCAACCCGTGTTAGTTGGCAGGTCAGTAAGATATTAAAGAAGTAATGCCATCTTTTGTTTCTTCAATGTTCTAGTTAGGCTGTAAATATGATTTTTACAGGTGGTTGAAAGTGAAAGATGGTTTGGTTCTAGTAATGATTTTGTGAATAAAACTAAAGAACTGGTTGTGTTGTTTGCTGCTTCATCCACAGTGGCGGACCCAGGGGAGGGCTCCCCCCTTATTTTTTGATCAAAATGAGGCCAAAAGGGCCGAAAAAAAGTGTTTTTGGAGAACCCCTCCCCCCCCTCTCCCTTATCTGAAGGTCTGGATCTGCCACTGATCCATGGTGTTTTATTGAATTGTATAGTTGAAACAATATCGTGTTAAATTATTCAAGAGCTTTGAATTCACACTTTGCATAATTATGTGATGATGTTTCCCGGTGCTTCTTACACATTTTTTCAGTTTCTAAAGCCATACAGGTGTATGTGACTGTTTGCTGATGTTGTTGGGTTAATGGGAATGAAATTGGTATTATTGCTGTGTTTTATGAGGAAATACCTGCTTTCTGAACAAGAATCCTGTTAAACATTTATGGAAAACAAGATAAAACTAAATATATGATGTTATATAGTTGATGTGGGCAGGTCTGATAAAACTTTACCTTGCCTTGAAATATTTTCAGTTACAAGATGCGCTTGTGAGGGGTGATGTGAGGGTAGTCACAGATGCTTAGATGATTAGATGCGCTCCCCTCTGATGTTTGAGTGGTTTTGATGCTCAGATGCCATCCGATGTTGATACTAATCATCATGACGAGCCAAGTTTTAACAAAGGCATGACACAAAAACACTCCCGTGGCAAATGCTGACTGATGAACTGTGCGATTTGAAAATGACTCAGACGTTGGATTCCTGCGAAATTGTTGCTGTAGTATTTTAATTTGTCACACTAGTTTCTTGATATGCCCTGGCTTGTCAAACTTGTCTTCGGAGCCAGCTACAGTTCAAAGTTAAGATGAGAAAAGGGTAGAAAAATATATACCATTGAAAACAAATAAATAGGAAGGGAAGTTTCCATGTTCACACTATTTTGCATTATAGATGAGGGACAGTGACCCCTGTCTAGATAACTGAAAAGTCAAATGATTAAAGTTGAATTCAGGGTGATAAAATCTCTGCATAAGTCATGACCAAGGTTGTTTTGTTAAGTACAACTGTCATTATTAGGATCTCAAAGACTATGTACGCCAAGCTGGAGAAGTGACATATGGAGATGCACACAAACAAAGACAAGGTGAAGGGTAAGTAAGTCTGTTCGAATACCTTTTTGCCATCCTGTAGTGTGCAGTGAATTAGTAGGCTCATTGTTGAGAATCACCGCGTCCTAGTTAGTTCATTTGGCTGGATACGAGAATTTGAAGTAGCAGACCCAAGCACTCCAAGCTCTGACCATTTCAGTCACTGTGGCAAGTAGACTAAAATTGCTCTGAAAGTAACAAATTTGGTGACCTGTGTTCGGTCATAATATGCCAAACCATGGTGTTTTAGTTAGTTAAATTGTGTTTACGGTCCTTAAAGGGAGATCATGAAACATTTGTAGGAAAGAATATCATATTCCCCCCTCCCCCTCTTCCCCTTCCTGTGCAAACCTGACACCACCCATCCTCAAACTTTTCTTCAACAACTGTTGAAGTATGTTTCCAACTAGTCACTTTCTTGTTTTTGATTTGATTTGTTTTATACAGTGTCCTTGAGTTTGCCAGCAAGAGAGATATGAAAGATGCCCTAAGAAAACTTGATGGGACTGAGCTGAATGGAAAGCGCATTAAGCTTGTTGATGTAAGTGGTTAAGAAGAGTATTGACTTGCATTGTGCTGTAAGTTGATTGACTGATTGTTGCGGAAGGAGGAAACTCACAGTCGTCTCCGAACACCAGTCTAATAAGTCTGAAAAAAATTTTTATTATTTGAACCATAAAACTCCTGTGACTTCCTTCTGATAAGGATATTATTATTTTAATATTCATTCAAATTATTTCTTACCTCAAAATATGCTTATCTCGATCTACCTTATTTCCTGGAATAGGTTCTCACGCTCTAATAAGCGCCCTTCCCGAATAAGCACCCACCCCTAGGCCAAAATATTAAACAAGCGCCCCCTCGGATAAGTGCCCCCCTCCCCCCCGCCTTCTCCTCCCAGCCCCCATCGCCTTTTTATAGAAGGAATACAAGGAAAACTTGTTTCTATTGCCACTTTATTGAGAACTCGGTGTATCAGCGGTATCATGAAACTAAGGTACTCTTGATTACCAACAGGAGAACTTAATACACACCCCCCTCCATTAAGCGCCCTCCTTCCAATAAGCGTCCATCCTAGCCTGCGAAAACAGCCGTTTCTCCTCGCTCTTCGCCGCTGGGGACGTTTCGCGCGGAGGAACGTCTGTGACTCAGGGGCAGAAATTCCATACTGATGACGCATATTTATGTTTACATAATAAGTCCAGCAGTCATAGGGTTTCAAATAAAAATATGTCCAATTTTGCGTGACTTCTGGACCATTTTGGTAGTGTTGTGTTCATCTGCCCACGAGCTCCACCAAAAACTCAAATGCTTCTTCTAGAGAAGACTATATTCCACAAATATTGACTGTTTTGTTAGAGATTCTTCGCGTTTACATTTGACCTTTGTGGCCTTTTGTCTTTTGTCGGTCATTCGTAAACAGTAGCTAAGACAATGTAACTACTCCGTCGACCAATCAGCGCTTTTGACCGGATTCCGGACAGATTTTACGTCATCAGTATGGAATTTCTGTCGCTGAGTCGCAGACGTTCCTCCGAGCGAAACGTCCCTAGCGGCGAAGCGTAACGGCGTAAATTCCCCCAACCCCCGAATCAATGTTGTTTGCAGGAAAAGAAAGGGTTGATGGTCTAAAATACAACGTAAAGGGTTTGGGGCACACAGAGGGAAGGGGCAATTTTGTCTCAACACTTTTGTCCCTCATCGTAACTGTTACGAAGAATTGGTTGGGAGATTAAAGCCAATCGGAAACAGAGAAATATTTTGAATGAAAAATACTTAGTATGGTTTAAGTGTTAAAATGATTGTTTTTGTTCTTTAGGAAAGTACACGTTCTCTTTCCTGTACTTGACGTAGTCTCTAATTGGATAGTATGATTTACGTAATTCGATTCTTTTGCAGGAAAGTCCACGTTCTCGTTCTCGTTCTCGATCAAGAAGCCGCTCTAGATCCAGAAGACGATCTCGATCCAGGTCTCGCTCAGCTTCACGATCTCGACGACGTCGCTCTAAATCACGATCACGTTCCAGATCACGATCCCGATCGCCACGACGCAAATCACATTCCAAGTCGCGCTCAAGGTCCAGGTCACGATCCCGTTCACGATCTCCGCGCAAATCCAAGTCCCGATCACGTTCACGTTCACGTTCACGCTCAGCATCTCGATCACCCAGAAATGATAAAGAAGCATCTGCGGAACCTGGAGCTGATGATAATCAGAATCATAATTCAGCAGAAAGAGATCAGGCCGGTGAAGATGATGATGCTGCCGACGCTAAGGCTTAATAAAATGCTGTTTCTCCGCTTGTACTTTTAAAACGTGTGGGTTAGATTATTGATTCTCTATTGTCAGATGTGTTTTAATGGTCAAACATACAAGCTGCCAGCTCTTTTATTAAGCAATATGTAGGCGTGACTCTTGACCAAGTTATTTATTTGTAAGGCTGTAGGCAGCGAAAACCTTCTGATTGGATGTCATTTCATTTGAACGTGTTCATTGTTTTTAGTTTATTTGCTGGAACTGGGAATTGCTTTTATTAAACATCCATTTTATAGAATACTACCAGTTTCATCTTTGCTTTAAAATGTGACCGTTCTCGATTAGCCCGAGCCGTATTAGTTGTTTCTGTTGGGGAAGGGTAGGACGGAAGCGAAAACCCGTAAGAAAGACCAGATACTCAAGTAATCTCAGATGGGCTAGATAGTAGACGATGCTCAGTCAGTGAGACGCTCTCCTTTTTGACAAGAAAATCGACGCTAACATTCATTCAAAAGGCGGGGTTGAATTTCCAATATGATGTAATGAGATCTGTTAATAAGTTCTTGAGATATATCAGGCCTCTCTTCTGGCCTTCAGGAGGGACCGTTCACTACACAGCGTGTTTACAGGTTAAATATTGCCCACTGCCTCGGCGTGAGGGATTCCGCAATCGGGAACTTAGGCGACAAGAACGAGAACGCCTAAAAATGCAAACGCTTCTTTGTATATTTCTTTGCCGTCAATACACGACCACGAGGGGAAGTGCCTAATTTTACAGTCTTTGGAGGACAAACGACTTTCTTTTCTTTAGCCTGCGAGAGCTCACTTGTGCGATTTCTTTTAAACCTTTTGGCCCGTCTTTGCTTAAAAATGCGAAGCTTCACTCTTTTTCGTTGAACGGCAGCTCCGACGGCATAATTTTCCCTGAAGGCTACCATAGCATTGTTATGTCATTTGACCTCGAGGTTGCCAATGAGGACATGCGCTGTTGCGAGGTGGAGCATGGAAGGGAGTAATAGTATGTAAGGTTCTGTTCTAACGTCGAACTTTTCTTGTCCCTTCAATTAAGTACATGAAAGGATCAACGTTTGAATCAATTAAGTACAACATAATTATCTAACTTGGGTCGACCCATGAATTAACATGGGATTTCAAACGTGGAACTTGTCTTGTGCCGAACCTTATGCATAAATTACTATAATTTATTTCCACTGGTAGGCATTGTAGACCATTCTACATCGTGAACATGCATTGAGTCCCACTATTCTCACTGCACATAATTATATAATGAGCGCGTCTCGCAAACATTTCTGCATTGTTCTAATCCCAAGAGTTCTTGGCAGTTGATGTCAATTATGATCCTTTGCGGCCTTCTAACTTAAATTTGAGCGCGCGTGGCAGTGTGAAATCTCGCAGTTTGACGGGATTCCTCCCCCGGTGGTGGTGACCACATCACCAAGCCTTGCTGCATATCTTTGTCAAGGCAGTCGCGGATTCGTGCCATACCTTAGTTTGCCGCGATGGGACAATAGATTCATGCAGTGAGGATAAGAGGAAATCGGTACCTAGCACACACGTTCGTTATTTCGGAGCAAGGAATTGGCAGGCACTGTAATCGTCAACTCAGTTGGTTTATTTGACACATCCAGTATTGTAACAAGGTATTACATGTAAACACAAGAAATATTTTAGAGCGGTAAAGCGCTGTTTTGTTATAATTTCATAATTGGGTAAATCTCAGTTAAACTAATACCTCTGCTTTACATAAATAGTTATAAATATACAATTTCTTTAATAACGGATTTCAAATTATCTTTAATGCATCAAGTGTGTCCATTGGTTGGTCTCATGACAAATATTTCTCATGATGCGAAAACCTACAAGAGTAAGAAGTATGCCTTTCTCGCTTTTAGTAATTTATTGGTTCTTACGAATAATAATAAATCAAGAGAGGATAAAGGGGATAGAGAGGGCATCCCCCATACACACCCTATTCCACAGGTAATTCGTCTCGAGTTATTTTTAGAATCGGGATAAAGACCACAGATCCCAAGGGGAATTAGACAACAGCCAATCACATAGCGCGAATATGTTCCCCGTGGATGACCCATGCCCAGAGCCATGGGTCCTTCACGAATTGACGCAGAACAAAATGGCGGAAGACGCGGAGAGCGATATTGCTATTCGTTTAGTCGACGCAAACGACCACAGAGAGATTTCTGCTAAAGCTGTGTCAGCGAAACGGAAATTAAAAAAGAATCGCCCTTCGTCTCTTGTATAGAGCTAACAGTACAGCGGGGAAATCCTTAACACACTGAATATTCTCTCAGGATCATTTATAATTTACAGTTGGAAGAGAGCAATTTCTGGTCCGATATTTATTCTTTTATTAGTCTTTTATTATTCAACAAAAATAACACTTGGCGTCCTACTTACTTTATTGTACAAACGACCGGTTTCAATAGACCGGCGAAATTTCTCATTTTATAAAAGCACTGAGTTACGACACTTTCGAGTTAAACTGATTTCACGGGTTGTCAAAGAGTCTAGCGATTCCGTTTTCCCAAGTGAGCGCCGACTCATTTCGCTTCAATATTCTGAATATTCAGGAATGCTCTCGATCTCTTTACGCTTTCATTGCCTTTCGCCCGACATGTTTTGCACGGCGTTTAGTCATGAGAAACCTCCACGAAACATCCACGCAGCGCGCGAGGTAACTTCATCCCGATTCTAATAAAAATAACTTGAGACGAATTACCTGTGGAATAGGGTGTGTATGGGGGATGCCATCTCTGTCCCCTTCATCCTCTCTTGTAATAAATTGATTAAGTTGAGTTGGAAACGACAGCAGCGTGAGGTTTAAAACCAAAGGGGGATTCATTTGTAAACATAAGCGTATCAGAGGTGTCGCATTTGCCTGCTGGAAAAACAATAAAAAATTCTAATTGGCAAATACGATAGCTGTACGCGTATGTTGCCGAATGAATCCACCCCAAGTCATGGAGTTCTGCCGTGTAGTAATAATTTTTTACACTATATAACGACTCAACTTCAAACGTTTAACAACTTATGTGAAACCTTTAAGATAAAATTATGATTCACTATTTTTTAAAAAGGAACCAACGACGTTTAACTCTGTACATGCCCGCCCCACAGCTTTTTCGAGCTGCTGAAATTTTTGTACTGTGAAGAGAAGGAAATGCCAAGAAACCCTTCTCATGCGTGAATGCGTCAATTTATGAAATAAATAATTCATTGATTATTAAGATACTCATTAAGCAAGAAATAAAAGATCAAAGATTTAGAGAGTGGATCAGAGTGGCGAGCTTATTATAATTTACTAACTGTAAACAATCTTGTTAATATCGAAGGCTTCTGCGATCATGAGTCTTACAGGGGGTGTTCACCAATGTATTGGCTGATATCCCGGTCGACTGTCGTTCGACATTTCGGTCACTATATCGGTCGTGTGTGGGTCTATAAATTGGTCGACACCCCCTATAAGACACATGACCCGGCTTTTGATCGTAATGCTCTATAATCTTCTGCAAGTGGCGAAAAGTCCCACTGGGAAACTGGGACGTGCAATGAATGTTCAGAAGATAAGCGCCAGTGTTTCCATTACTTGAGTCAGCAGTACGTGTCTCTCTCATAAATCAACGAAGATGAACTCACTGTACTACTCATGGTTCTTGATCTTGATGATTTGTGACTTCCGTCCTAAAAAGTGATATAGACATACCTTAACAGTAAAGTAAAGAAACGGCACAACGCCGCTTAAAAGAAGCTTCTAATATCTGGACTTGAATGCCTGCGTGTGAGATGCCTCGCTATGAAAGGCGTTTTTAACAGATGCACGATTTACAGTGGAACCTTTATTCAGGGGACAGCCTAGGGACCAAGGCAAGAGTCCCATGAATGGATATTGGGCCGGGACTTGTTGATAAGTAACCGAACAAAGAAAATGTCAGTTTTATTCTGCCTCAAAATCCGCTGCAGTCATTATTTCAAGTAGCTATAAAATGTGCAATAAATCATAGTTAACTTATCTTTGCGGTACTGTGTTTTGAATTCCCAGAAGTCCAGTAAGTCGATTAAGATAAATAGTGTACAATTAAATCAACCCTATTTGTGGTCAGTCCCTGTTTGGGGACCCCCAAAAAGTGTCACTTTCCTGAATAGAGGTGTCCCATCAAGGTTGGAGGTAACAGATGCAAGAATTATGTGAACATTTTTCCGGGAGTAGGGGCCTGTTTACATGGAGGTGGGGGATCCCAGGTAGGTGAGGTAACCCGATTAGGTGGGGTAACCCGCCTGTACATATAATCTCTCGTTTTAATTTTATCACGTTTACATGATAGGCGGGGTGACCCGCCGTGGGTTACCTCATCTACCTGGGGTCCCCCACCTCCATGTAAACAGGCCCTAATTTTTGTGTCCCCTGAATAGAGTTGTCCCAAAGGAGACGTTCCGCTGTATTTCTTTCTCGGGGTGAGCCGAGACACCAGTGGCTGTTTCGGTCAGCCGGAGGGGGTCAGGACAGCCTATGAGCTATTCAGTTTTTTCACAGAATCTTGCGTTAAAGTATTGCGGTTTGAGTGTTTCGAAGTCAACATGAATTTAAAAGCATTCCGATGGTAAGTCAAAGACCGTTGAACTATACTACAAAAGGACGACAGGCTAGCTTTGAGAAGCTTTCAGTTGCTTTCAGACACCAATCATAAAAAAGCCGTATTTACTTCCGTCGGCAAATAACTGTCAACCTCAAGAAGCCCAAGGTACCCCTGGTAGATTATTTTTTGACGAGATGGTAGTGCCCAGTTTCACATCCGAGCATAGCGAGAACATATAATTAGCTGAATTCTTTGATTTTCATTTTTAGAGAGAAGGGCTGGCATTAAGTCTATACTAAGCATTGTGCACGTGATTGAGGCATGCTATACCATAGCAACGGAGTGCAAGTGCAAGTGCTTATTGTCACCGAGTCTCTTTGCTCTGCAAACTTACAGTGTTTAAGTACGATTTCATCGCTTCTCTACCCGTTTTTTGGACATCCTGGGAACTGAAAAATGAAGAGTCGAAATCAAGAGATAAACAGCTCTCAGACGCGAATAATCCAGGCCATATACTTTTTCTTCCACACTTTAGCTCTCTTTGGGACACAAAATGGGCGGAAACCTCTTTAAGTCGGGTCAGCGTTCATGTCTCGAATCCACAGGGGGAATTAATCTATATGAATTGGGGAGGGTTCCCAGCCAGGGGACGGGAAAATAAGATACCCTTGGGGCAAAGGTTAGAGGTTTCCTTGTGGTTACGGCTATGATGCGACATGCTGTGGTCAGAATAACAATCTGTCTAATCACCTCTGATTGGTCCTGTAGTTTCCGTATCGTCTGTTCATTAATATAATTTTCTGACTCCAGCTCTTTCACTCGTCTTCTACATTCATCCAGTTCTTTCTCCTGCAAGGGAATGGACGCGGCATTATCAACATTGCAAGATGATGAGGCCGTCATTTATTTAACCTCGCTATTTAGTATTAAAAGCGGCAGGGATATCATATATTTGTCAAACAAAAATTGGAACAGTGGATCGCTACAACAACGGGCCGCTGAGGGAACAGTTTCCTCTTCTAATAATGCCAACAATGATTTGGATCGAAACCCACCAACCATGAGCAAGGTTCGTGATACACTAATCACTAACATCCACGGTGGTACAAAGGTCCTTCTCAGTAAATCATCACTATCGTACCTGCAGTACGCGGTCGAAACGATCTAAGTAATGATCGCGAAACAAACAACAAACGAACCCTTTATACACATTATCCACGATGAACAATATATTTCATGACAAAAATTGATATTCTCCCCGATCCCCTGCCTCAGTTAACTCTGGATGAGTTTTCACTCAAAGACTATGTAAGAAAGAAAGACCCCGTGGTAATTGTTTGAAGCGCCAAGCAAGTGAACGCTGACGTACAGTTCCAGTTTTCGCTTCTCTCCGCCCGAAAAATGAATCGACAAACCATTCGCCTGCTGTAACTTTCCTGTTTATAGCTGGTTTATTTAACCAATTTGCTTTAAAGATAAACCATATAACAGGACACAAAATATTGGAATTTTCTATATTCCAATTGAAATATTGCTGCCAGCATTACACAAGTATTGTTTTCACTTACCGCTATTGTTAAACAATCTCTGAGATGAGAGATTCTCTCGTCTTTTTGTTTTGATTCTTCTTCCAAATTTTTGAGCATCGTGTTGTTGTTTTTTACTTCTTTTGCCTAAAATGAAATAGAAAACATACAAAGGAATTTACGCTTTTCGTTTCAAAAAGTGACCAAAGACTATTACGTTATTGTGAGGCAAAGCAGCGGAAATAACTTAAAAGTACTCACTTTAATATGCGTTATTTTGAAAGCTTGAGACCAAGATGGTTGGATCTGCCATGGTTCTTTTTTTATGTTTTTGCCTTTTTGGACCGAGACGAAGTGGAGGTCATTAAAAGCTCAAAAAACCGAGCAAGGCAAATATCTAGTTATCTTGACTGGCAAGCTTGGACAATAAAGGATTCATACATGAATACATGGACAAGAGGACTTTTTCTTGCGGGACAAAATCGGGCGGTCAGAATAGCACAATCTAATCCGGTTGAGGAGTCAGTCATATAATTTACGTAAATTTGCGGTCAATTACTGAAAGCGATGGATACAGGGGGCTTTTTATACTTCGCCCTGTGACCCGTCTGTGAGAGAGTGACTCGGCTCGTTCTGAATCGTTACTTTTGACCCCTCCAATTGCACTGTAAAAAAGGATCAGGAAGGACCTAATTTGAAGCTAACAAAGGTCCCCTATTCAACACTAAGAAAGCACTTTAAAGCATTTAAAACTGTCATACCGAGCTAGATACTTACTAATTTCTCGTCAAAAACTTTCTTCAGAAAGGTTAGGGCCTCTGTACATGTATTTTTAAACATCTTCGCTATAAGCTCGTCGCTGTTGCTGCTAACCTCAGAATCCCTTTTGCAAGCAGTTTGCGCTGACTGTATTACTGTGTCGCTAGACACCCGTCTTCCTCTACGTAACGTTTGGGGAATAGGCTCCAGGAACACCGAACGTCCTGACCGCGGGGAAATTGGCTCTAGCGTCAGCGATTTTCGTTTAAAATGTCCATTTGGAAGAAAGTTGATCATTGAATCTGAGTTACGTTTCTTGTTGTGTGTCAAACTTTGCAATGAATCTCTTTTCAGGATGCGAGGACTGTTCGCGGCATCAATGATATCTGGGCTATAGTTTTCTCTCTCTTTGCCTTTGTCTTCCATGTCCACGAGACGAGGATCTTGTGAACTATTTTGTCGTTCCAGGCGCTTTTTACCATACTCGGCAAGGACTGCCTAGAATGAGACATGATTTAATAGTGATAATTTTTTACTTATAAAGGAAATCTTGATATTGGGTAGAAACATATCTCAGCCCAGATGAGGTTAGGGTAAACTGCAGTCACGATCCAGGGGCTTTTTACAATTGGAGAAAACGTTTCCTTTACAGCTGCTAGAAATACTTACGGCATTAAACTTTTAGAGCACAGCACCCTTTTTAAGGTCTCTTGCGCACATCAGGGGCGGATCCAGGATTTTTTTTTTAGGAAGGGGTGCACTCGTCTCTTGCTCTACTTCAACACCAATAAACCACATAGTTTTTTTTTTTTTGCAGAATACCAGTTGAATTAGAAAACCGCAGGTCATGTCAGGGGGTGGTGCGCACCCCCTGCACCCTCCCCCTAGATCCGCTTCTGCACATGACTTGAATATGTGTTCTATCTGTTTTTTGTCTGAAATCGCTATATTTAAATTCGAAAGCAGGGAAGAGTTAAAGAGCTGAAGAAGGGTCATAAACCCGAAACGTTTGTTGTCGTTTTTTTTTTTCAAAACATTTGAAACTTTTTGATATTTCTTTACCGAGTATCACCTTATCAGCTATTGAAGAGTACTGAGATATGCCCATCAATGACGTGATCCGCCAACAATCAATAGGCGTTTTTGGAGGGGGTGGGGTTATGCTTATACGCAAGCCGACTGATAGCAAGTGGTATAGGGGATACCGAATTTTCCCTCGACAGCAAGCATCAAGAGATGAACATACGCTTCTCTTGTTTTTTTTTTTTCAATCAACCAATCGAAAACTAATTAAGACATTCATCGACCTAGAAATAACTTGAAAACCTGCCAAACCCGTTAAACCTCCTAAAATAGAACATTGCGTTATCTTATTGAGATTCCCCCGCACTTTCGCGGAAGTTAATGAGACTCCTGCCCAAAAAGGTTAATTCGAAGTGCCCTATACTTCCATATTACCTTCAAACAAATTTGGTTGATATCATGTAACTCTGCCTGGAAGCAACTCATATGTAAAAGTGGTAGAAGAAACTAATTTTAGTTTTTTTGGTTCTAATTCGGCATAATCTCCATGATACTGGTCGGATAAACTAAAACACCACTTGAACTCAGACGTCTGTCGATATTTCTTTGGGCGAGGTTCGTGATACCGCTAACAACCATGGTGGTATAAATAGTTCCTTTCAGTAAATCTACACTATCTCCTGATGAAACCTACAGTACGCGGTCGAAACGTCGCGATCAAAATCTATGTGACAATCGTGACACAAATGATTAACGAAACCCTTTATACCGTATTTATTCGATTAACCGCCCTGGGCGCTTATTAAATTTTTGGACCTTGAGAGTAGGCGCTTATTCGAGGTGAGCGCTTATTCGAGGCTGGGCGCTTATTAAATTTTTACCATTCTCAGCAAGTTTGCAACAAAACAGTAAATGCTAATAACAATAAGGGAAGATGTAACAAAGCAAGGTTTCTGTACAATACTACCCTGAAGAAAACTCCGTCTTCGGGAGGGTCTCTTATTATATCTTATTGGAGTTTTTGTGGGAGGGAGTGGGGTGGAGTTGGCGCTTATTCGAGGCTGGGCGCTTATTAACTTTTTCTGCCTTTAGGATGGGTGCTTCTTCGAGGTGGGCGCTAATTCGAGGTTAGGCGCTTATTCGAATAAATACGGTATTTCAATCTTTTGTTACCTGAGCCTCAGGGTAGTCTCTGATAGCAGACAAGACATCCTCTTTTGAAAGAACAAAGCACTCCACGTATCCTATTGTCCTCACATCAGCTGTTCGTCTAAAAATAACGCAGAATGTTCTTAAACCCACAAATTTAAACGAAGACTGGAGTCAAAATAGGTTTCCCATTCGGTTCCTTGGTAGCCGACGAGACACGCTTTTTCTACTAGGATCTACTAGGTGTCTGCAGATGGGCCTGTGTCACGTTGTTTTCAAAAGCCGAATGTGTTTTCAAGAACAAGATTGGCTTTTCCAGCGGAAACAGACTTCCCCCTCGCGTGTTTACGCATCCGCATAAGAGAACAAAAACTTATTTTCCATGCTCGCAAGCTATCAGAAACACCAGAAATACAATTTCAGGTTTGCTAAATTTTTTGTCGACTAGTCCGTGGTATCCTAATGGTTTTGACATCACTAAAGAAATTGTATTGGGCGGTAATATGGACATAAGTATTCTTTTTCAGGAATACCTTGAACGAAGGAAAGAGGGTCTTACACCGTCTCACTTTAATAACTGAAAATCTACGTTTCCTCACTGGGAAATCAGTTTCTTTTGTAAGCTAGATTAAAAGTTCTTTCGTTTATTTATAACCCTTTAAGTCCCAATATTTATCAACATCAATTTTCTCCTAAAAATATCCATATGTTGCCAAGAGAAATGGTTATGAGAATTAATAAAATGATCACTAAAGAGAAAATGCTTTGATCTGTTATCAAATTCTCTCAACTAATTCTTTAAGGAAATGTATGGAGATCAGTTTGGAGAATTTGTAAGTGGATATCGGGGCTTTAAGGGTTAATCTCACCTGTTTTGACCTTCACTCAAACTGAGTATTCCAATCTCCCCAAAGAAATCTCCTCCAGATAACACTTTAAGTACCTGACCTTGATCCCTGTAATGAAATGCATGGTCATAAACAATTGAAATTAAATCAGGAATAATCTATAAATTTAAAAGAAAATGAATCACCTTCGATCCCTTATCTATTTTCAATGAAGCTAAAAATAATCGAATGAAGTCGTCCTACCCTATAACCTCGATCTTTCCATCTATTATGACATACATCTCTCGTGCAACCTCGCCCTTTCTGCAAACGAGGTCACCTGGAGTGAAAATTCGTAGTTTCATTTTCAAAACGAGATCGTGTAAAAATTCAGGTTGGCATTTCTGCAGGAAGGTCACCTAGTGCGAAAAACAAAAAAGGCAGAAATCAAATTGCGCAAGGGCTCAAACCCACACTGAATTAACGATTTATTCCCTAGTGTTAAGTAGAGTAAAAAAAATAACGTTCTGAGAATTGTTATTCTAGCTCGCGTTTTAATTGCTAAGTATTGTCCTCTAAAAAGGTCACAATTTTGAATACTCATGCCATGGCGAAAGGTTTTTGTGGGTTGGTACATGAAATTCCCCAACTACCAAACCCTTACCCAAAATTTTTCCCAGTGAGACGTTAGTGTGAACGTTGGGTTAGGTGCTCTGCTTCCATGGAAATTATGTACTCAAGGATCATTCTCGTTTTAATCAACCGTTCAGAGTATAGTTTAGCATGTGAAAAAACTAATATTCAAAGGAAAGAAAAGTTTGCCTAATGAACTCGACGAAAAACAAAGTGAGAATGTACTGTTTTTAAAACCATTCTTGACAAGATGAATTTCATACCCTGAGTAACTGAACATCATACACCTACTTTTTACCTTTCTCAGTGTCTCAAGATTCACATGTAAAGCGATTTCAGTTTTCAGTTTATTTGGAAGCAAAGTAAGAGAGTTCAAGTCCCCTCCGCCAGTACTCATCCGACCTCTGAAAAGAAAGTCAAATCAAAACTAGACCTGTGGATCATGGCAATTTTTTAATATTCGCATCCTATCGAATACTTGTGACTCAACTCGGGTCAAAAACTAACACAAAGCTTGCAGGAATTAATACAATTATTATTAAGTCATTGCAAACGGACACGGAGTAACTCGTCGTCAAACCGCAGTTTCATTCCGTTGTTCATTCATGTGGTCAAACATGAGAAGAAGTCTACGGAGTTTACTTATCCATTACGACGTTCAATGGCTAAATAACCTGCATCACATCAGAAAACAAGACTTGCCCACTATTATCACTACCAATGATTATCTGCTGTATTTCTTGTTTAATGTTTGCGCAATTCATACCCGTGGGGGTATTAGATTGCTACAAATACTACATACTTTCAAGACAAATTTATAGTAAGCCTTTTTATTAAAATTTTTCGTTCGAAGAGAGTCCAAGAAAAACGTTAATAAAATGTTTCGTTTCCCATCGCCCGATCGACCCATTTTTTTCGAAAAGTAAAAAAAAAAATTCCAGATTCATTGGTCAAAGAAGCAAGTACTTTGATTTACAAGCACACGATCTTGTTTTAACAACAATTGGTATGATGTGATGTCCTTGTCTTTAATTAACATCGATACTACGTTTTTAAAGGCTGTTTAGACATTTGATGGTCGTGTTAATATACATCTTTTACCATCTGATTATATATCCGATTAAACGTGAGATTTAATATACAAAAGTAGACGTGTTCATTCTTTTTTTTTTCCCGACCGACCGACCCACCATCGCAAGAGACGGGGCGATGGGAAACGAAACATTTTATTGGGATGGCCTAATACGCCCATTTACGACGACTTTCTCAAATAATCGAATTTGTCACGTGATCTTAGACACGTCACTTGACTTCAGTGTTTTATCACGTGACATTTTTCTTGAAATTATAGTTATCATTACATTTAGAGCAACTGATGTGATCCAAGTTACAGGTTATTTACATCAACTAGCCAAGGATGAAAACTCTCCAAAGCGAAATCATTTACAAGACAGTTTCGGGCACTTGGGGTGGGGGAGGGGAGGGAAATTAGATAGGCTTGGTTGTCGCCTGATCATGAAGTGAAATGTCACGTATTAGTTGTTACCTTGCCCAGGAATAGTCATACCACATCACCACCCGCCTCTGTAAATCCTTTGGAACATTATGCTTTTTCATGTACTGTTTGGTGTTTTCCTGCCGAAGACGAAAAAGAAACAAAATCATCACCTGCAAGTTTAAGCGCTGTGTTATCGTAATCAGGCTTTATTAAAAGTCCCAAAATTCATCAATATTCATTAGAAATCATTTGACTTTATTTGTCCACTAGCATTACATCATCATTTTCAGCAAAATTTCAAATTCTTAAGAGCTTCTGAACCTATAAACAACACATTTTCACAAACTGCCCAGGGTCAATAAAAGCAGCGAAAATGCGTATAAGAACCTAAACCTGCTGGAGTCGCGATTGTTCAATGTTTGTGAGAAAGGGTTACCCCCGGCCTTCCGAAAAAGGAAGACGGTGCTTTTAAGATTTGAAACATCATCATCATCATCATCATCACCAAACCGCAATTTTCGACCAAAATTAAAGCTGCCAAAGTAGATAAAAAAATGCCTTGAGAAGATGAAAAAAACAACAACGACAACAAAATGCAAAATCAGTTGCAGCAAGAGAAGTGGAAACAAACCCTTTGTTTTTCAAAATCCATCCTGACTGCATTTCTGTTGACGATGATACTTCCTGCGTTTCCTAAAAGACGGCAGGAAAAAATAAGGAGGAAAATAAATGTTTTTCTGGTCCATGAGTAAACTGATCGCAGTGACTGGGGAAAATGCATGTTTCACTTGAATTTCGCATATCTTACAACCCTATATTTTCGTACCTCACTCTCAGGTCAATTAAACAATGAATTATAAAAGACAAAACATTCCCATATGATACTTACCAACAATGGTAGCAAACATAAACACACCAGTCAAATAACAAGCAATGGTGTAAACGTATCTGGGAAATAAGAAAGAAAATTATAATAATTACAAGCATTTTGAGGTTTGTACCGAGCCGTATGTGCTGCAGGGTCCTGTTTCAGTGGCACAAATCTAGTTATACACACCATGACCAACTCCTAAAGACTCCCTTAGCCCTTTAAGTACCAGTATTAGAGAAAACCTGAGTGTCCTTTAAAAACACCTGGAGCAGAGTACTAACTGTACTTACTCAATGGGAACTTAGAGCTTAGACCAAGTAACTACAATCGGCGACAAAATTAGTTAAGACTCTTAGCCTTAAAGGGCCTTTGTGACCTTTTTCCGACTTTGAAAGAGGGAAAATAAAGCTTTCCCTTCCCCAGTCCCCTCAAAGGAATGTTTTGCCACTGTTCGAGCTACCTGTAAGAAAAAACAAAAGCCTCAACTTTGAATGGAGGGTAGAGAGGAGAGCTGGAGATCGCTTTTTTCTTCGAGTGTGAGGATAGTGTCCCAAACATTTTGTCGCCAATTGTAGGTACCTGTCAAAGACTAATGGCAGACTAATGGCGGACTGGTTGAAGGGATTTTTAACTGTGTCTGAGGACGTTAGCTCCTGCTTTATTTTTGTCTTCATTTCTGCTGAGAATATTAACTTTGGCCTTGTCTTCTGGCATCGTCTAACTTGCCATTTGCTTCTGGCACTAGAGGTAGGACCAGGCCTCAAAGTAGATATATTCTAGACGAAAAAGGTAAACTAAAAGCCCTTTATTCCTGCGTTTTGCTTACAGCAAGAGAGACAGTTTTTGGATCAGACAGTTTTTGCTGTAAAACATTTTTTTACGCTTAGCTTGCAATTGTGCAAATCAAACAGAAACGATTTAAAAGACTTAATGTCCGTGCTTTATTTCATTTTTTTAACTAATTATTTATTTTTTTACAAAAAATAAAAATAATTACAAATACGTGTTCTTTTAACTATTCAAAACCATTTTCTTCTTTCACAGCGGGCTGAAAATAATATATGTAGAAAAAAAAACTAAATTTGTAAAGAAAAGAAACTAAAATAAAGGAAAAAGACGCAAACCTAATAAGTGAAACAGTACAGCAGTAAAGTGTAGCTTAAAGGAGTAAGTATTCAGGTCCGTGCTTTATACCAACCGTGACAAACACCTGCTTCGCTAATGGGTACATTTACAACTCATTCAAAATTTGCTCCGTTCAAAATTTGAATAAAATACAAGTTAAAAGAAAATGATTGACGTGGCTCTTCGAAAATCTGTCAAGGGCTGAAATTAATATTAAGCAAACGTCAGAGAGGTTCTTAGAGGTTGGAGTACGGGGAAGTGAAAATCGCCCAAATTGAAGCATTCTACTCACGAGAAAACGTTTTTAACACAAGCAGGATAGCTTGAATGCGGAAAGACTTATAAGCCGAAAAATAAAATGGCTTCTCACTACTAAGGCTGAAAATACGGCTTTTATTTTTATTGCATCGAAAAATATCTGACATTTAATTTAATCGTAAACAATAAACTGAGGAAACCAATTATGCATTTGATTTTCGATTTTGCCTCCTTGACAGTACTTTTGCTGTTACTGTTTTTCAAATTCACAAACGCCACCATTTTAAGCTTTTAGTCTCGTGCTTTAGAAAAGACTCGATCACCTTGCCGTATGTATTCGAGAGCTGATTCGAGAATTTCAGGCTAGGGGTTTGTAATAATAAACGCGACAAATTTCATACTTTCGAAAGCTTTTTATGTATAAACTAAGCGTTTACGGGTCCTGACTGCTAAAAGCTATTCATCGGAGAAAGCCTTTTCAGGTAAAAACTCGTTAAATGTTATTGGCATAAAACGTATTTTGACGCAGCAAGAATTCATTTCCATCGGTTTAAATTTGACGGAAGCGCTTTTAGTCCCTTAGGCAAAAACAAGTCAAATTAAGGACACGGGGAAAATACGCTTAATAAAGTTCATTTCCGACTCACTTGATCGAAAATTAAAAGCTAAAAAAAGGAGAGATCGCAATTCGAATTTTTTTCTTTCCTTTTTCTTTTCTTTTTACAATCAGTAGTTTTAAATGCAATAATGCTCATTGGTAGAGCTAATAGCTTTTGAAATATTCAAGTTTAATTAAAAAGAAAAACATATCAGATTTTTTTTATTTTTCGCAGTCGACTTTATATCATTTACTCTGAATTTTTATTATTCGAGTTACTAGCAGAGCACAGTACGTGTAAAATGTAAAAAATCCTCGTCGGTTTTTCTATTTTTATCGCAGATTCTCTGCGCTGATATGCTAATCGAGAATACTAAAATTATGCAAAGTACTATTAACAATCTTAAGCTCTTCTGACAGAAAAAAAATAAATATATATATATATTATGATCTGACTGAGTACAATATATTTAACTTTTCCAACAAAGCGCGTTTTCAAACCAATGCTCAATTGGGCGCTTATTTTTAAGAAAACGAAGGAGTTTTATCCTTTTGTAGATTCTCATTTTCACCTTGTTCACCCACTAGGTTCAACAAATAAACAAATCCGCTATTGAAACCTGCTACTTCATAACAGGCTATAAAACCCATCAGTCTGCATAAATTACAAGACAAAATATAAACAGACTTACTCTAGATTTGTAGCTGGCTTAGGTAGGTCCCCTATAGCTGTAAGGGTCAGTGTTGACCAGTAAAATGATTGTAGATATTGCTGATATAGTGACCCGTTGCCTTCATAGACCCAAGCATTGGAGCCAAATCCCTCAAATCGTGATACCATGATGTAGAATCCAGCGTTCCAGTGTATCAAAAGAAACATCAAATGCATGAGAAAAAAGACACGTAAAAAAGTCGGATAGTTAGCAAGTGACTCCATTACGGATTTAATCCGAAAGCTCTTATATGCTTTGATAATTCGGTTGATTCTTAGGTGGGGAAGCGGTCCGAAGGCCGCATATAAAATATCTGTAGGAAGTAACGATACGACATCAGCGAAAAATTCAGCAGAGCGAATATACCGCATACATACTAGTTTTGGATCTGTTACAAGAATTCCTTCCTCCAGATAGCCGGTTCTAGCAGAAATAGCGATATCTAAGGCGTAAATTGCATCGCAGAAGTAATCCAGTAGAAACCACGCTATCTTGAGCCAGCCAGTCTGGGCCTCAGGGAAAGCTATCCTCACTATCAAAGCCCACAAATTATAACGAATAGCAAAAACAAGAACGTAAAACCAAACACAAATGTGTATACCATCGGGATCAAAAACAATTCTCTTGTCTTTCCAGAGCCCAGCATGGTCATATTCATAAATCGAGCCGCTTGTTAATTCGCTATCAAGTTCCTTTTCAATTTCAATGGTCGTAGAGCCAGCATCGTTGTTATCGTCCGTTTTTGGTAGCACATTATCTGTAGAAGAACTTTTACTGGCTTTGGATTTCTTGCGATCCGGCGGACTTACTTTTCTATTATCCCTCGTGCTAAATTTCTGAAGAAAGGGGTCCACAGTACTTGGCGACTTCCACGTTGAGCGCCGTCGAGTACGAGACGGTTTGACGGCGTTTTTCACCGTCACAGCGTTCCGAATTTGCTTGGACACAGCTCTCCACCTTCCCAATGATTCCACGCTTTCGGACTTTGAATTTTCTTCCTTGAATTTAATCTTTGGTTTAGCTTCTTTTCTAGTGCTATTACAACTATCCAGCGCATGTTGGGATTTTCGGGGAACTTTAGACACAATGTTCTCCTCATTTTCCGAGTCCTCCTTGTTTTCAAACCTCACTGCCCTTTCCATTTTTCGTCAGTTGAATTGTTTGTTAACCTTAACACCACATCCTGCTTTTGTGTGGGTCAGTTATAAACACCGAGCTATCATAAACAAAATTTACGTCAACTCAAACACTCTCTATACCACACAATAAAGCGCTTGACAGATCACATTAGGCTTGTAAATCAATTAAGATTTCGAAAGTGTAGATTGCTGAGGTATCGCGGTCGGAATTGTTGTTATAATGCAAACAAACCGACCCCCCCGACAACTGGATTAGATTTTCATTCAAGTTTACGTGAACTCATTGTGGACCATTGTTTGACTCTTTTTCAATTCACAACAGCGCAGACAAAACCCTGCAAAAGAAGTGTGAAATGAAATGGTTAATAACTATCTTAGTTCTGTTGACATTTACGCCTTAAATCGCCAATCAAAAGAAATACGTCCTGACTAATATTAGGTTTCATTGAGCCCACACTTGATTTGAGTTGAGACTGTCAGATGAAATGAACCAGTATTTTTGAGGCCCCAACTCAAACTATAACCAAGCGATTTTGGTAACTAAGTTAAAAAACATCCTGAAAAGCTGAAATAAATTAAAGGATAAACATTAATTCTACCAAGTGTTAGCCTTCTCACCTAGTAATGCCTTTCGGTCTCACTATACACCAATTCGCTTCAAAACTCACAAGGTTGCTATGGCTACACACTAAGAACTGAACGCACCTGTTAAATACATATCAGATCAGTTTTTCCTTTTCCATGAAAAAGTTTTTATTACCTCAAGTCAAACGGCTGACGACTATGCATGAGACAGGACTAAATTGCAAGTAATACTGGAATTGCAAGCATCTACCAACCTTTCTATAACTTGTACCATGACTACATGCAGAAGACTCACGCAGTTACACGTGATAAAGATCACGTCCTTATAACTGAGTATAGCTTGAAAATCTAATTCTGTACCGTGAGCAATGTGAAAGAAAAACAGCTAACAAACACGTACGAACAAAACGAAATCCATTCAATTGTAACACTTTTTCAGGGCTTTTTCAGGAATTTTCTCGTGTTTTTCCCTTTTTTCGCTCAGACAGCGGTTCTGGTGGCTTTATTTTAGATGATGGTCTAGACCAAAATCTTTAGCTTTATTTACACGTGTTTATTCGAAATTCGCCACAGCTGACAGTTTTGTAGCATTACCAGGACAGACTGGGTAACTCCTACCCTAAACCTCTCAGTACAGTCTTCACTTTTTAGTCATTCTCTGCGCAGCCTAATTTGAACAAATTCTAAGCTGGAGAACAGTATACATCTCAAACCTTCAGAGGAAAAGGTGCAATGATAAAAACGAAGTAACTTCATCCAATCTTGACTTTACAAGCTTTTTTGAGCCAGAGATTAAGTTGTTCGCATTCAGTACACATTGGTTCTAAGGCCCGGATCAGACGCCGCTCCACTCATGTACAGAACCTAACTGATGAATTAAGTGATGCAAAAGAGTGGTGTCTGAATCAATTTGGTACGGCAGTTTTAGTTTGGTGCGCCAAAAGCGTTAAGTTCGACAGAGACTGTCGAACGTTTGTCGAACTTAACTTAGGCTCGACACACAGTACGCCGTCTTGAATCAAATGTCGCGCCCCCAGTGTCGCTCCAAATTCAAACTTAATGTTCAATTAGGTTCGGCACTTGGGGAAAACTACGGCGTCTGAACCGGGCCTAGTCGTTTCATTATGGTTATAAACTAAAATTATTATAATCTTGAAATTAACATATCTGAAACTGAGTTTTTCTACCTCGGTTTTGTCAAATTCATGAACGTGGTTTATCGAGCCCGCTATAGCTAACAGTTTTCTTGGTAAACAGGAAGTCTAAATGGAGTCAGATACAAATTTACTCTGTTGACTTTTTCCGCCATTTTCTCAGCCATCAGCTTCGAATCAGCTTAATTTTTGAAGCGGTAATTATCAGGCTCGAAGCGTTCCATTGATGGCTGTCATATTTGCGCTGCGACTTGTAGAACGCCGTATTTCGCTTAGCGGAAGTTAAAAATTTGGCCTGTTCCAAGTTTTAGTTTATTCTACTCATACCTAACCCAGCGCAAACTTCCAAGCAACGACCACTGTTATTGATTCCAACTAATCTCAGTTAATTTTGCACAACTTAAAATTCCACATCAATTACAGTTTTTTTTTTAAAAGACGTTTTGCATACTAATTCCGCCAATATTTCAAACGTAATGACACAATGCAAACATATTGCAATTTGTGGTGAATATATCAGAAAAGAATGATTTGAAGAATGTATTTTACGCCTTAACATTAAAACTGATGAGAACATCGATCTTGATTACTTAACCTCTAAACTTAATCCAAACAGAGTCAGTTTCATCACGCCATGTTGAGAGAAAGTACGCGAAAAAATTGTAGAATTTGTACTTTGCTACCAATGCATATTGTATTATTTTAATATATACTCGGTAAACTACATGTCAGTTTTTCTCGAAATTTCTTAATATATTTATCATCTAAAAGTAATGAAAAGCGGTTCAAAATAATAAAAGTAATTTAGGTCTGACGCAAAAACCGCCGGCACTTACAGTTGGTCTTTGTTTCAAGTAAGCCCCAAAATAAAGAATTTCTATTAATTTAAATAGAAATACAGCAAAAGAGGGAACTAAACAATTAAGGCAAAACTAAATATTATCAACTGATACGCGTCATATATTGCTCGAATCATCGGAGAAACATTGACGCGTTTGTCATCAAAAATAAAAAGCTCAATACGAATGACTTTTGAAAGTTGTCAAAAGAGATTCTTTTTCCGCATAGAAATGCCGCCTTCCAATTAAGAATGTAGCAGTTTTTCGAATATATCAAAGTTGCGCCAAACAAAGAAAACTAAACGGCCGCTTGTACATGTACACAGTCACATCGGTGATCATACTTACAAAATCTGCAGCCTCACCTGAAGCATTTTGGTTCTCAACAAAGGTGAAATTAATTGCAATCACCCTTAACACGAGTTAACTAAAGTGATTCCTCACTGTTTAGTATTTTTTAACGTCAAAGCGAGAATGAGACCCGTCCTTAGCAACTGAAGATGTGTGCACAGAAAGCCGTATTTTATAATGATATTTATATTGCAAATCGTGTTATGACTCGAGCCGCACTATTTACAAGAATATCAAGATATTTTAATAATAATTATATAAGCACTCATCGTTTAGAATCTTCTGTCTAAACCACGAAACCTCAAGGTTCTCTTTTTTTTTCGGACACTTAAAATGAGAAGAACGATCAATATAATTCTCTAACAATTAATGAACACTGCGGGGCGACTTGGTGTAAAAATCTGCTAGTCTAACAGATGGTTTTTTGAACGTGCGTCCCGTCACTAAAACATATCAAATAGCCATAATCTACACCAATAAACGAAAAAGCAAATCCCCAAACAATCTTTTATGACATGGCTGTTCCCATCAGAAACTTACGTCTGGACTGAAATTTCATCGATCAGTGTTTTGGCATAGATACTGAATGCGTTATAAGAGAGAATTTCCCTCACTTTTTAATTTGCTATTTGTAATGGGGAGCCATCTTTTAATTAGCCAGGCACTTGAAAGCGTTTTGTTTATTTTTCTTTTAATAACCACGACAAAATGATCAAAAACACTTTCTTCTTTTGTTAAATGCATACTATGGTGATAATGAATATTAGACGAAAGACGGGAAATGACTCTCGATTCTGATGATAAGTTAACGGCCATTGCATGGCTACAGCGCGTGTTTCCGTGATTTTAATAGCAGTACCATTCGGGGTACAGGGTCCGAAAACAAAAAGAAAGAAAAAGACACAACGGAAAAATGGTACACTCATCAAACTATTCTGCGTGGGCTGTTAACTTTTTTCAATCTTATTTCCCTTTTGTCGACGAGAATTCCAGGCCAATCTGTACACGTACACTAATTTGTCCCCTGCAAAGTTAGCCTCCCACGCAGACGTTCTTAGGGGTTCGTCACGCGTTCCTGTCCAACGAACGTTTGCTGAACCGAAAGATAAATTCCTTTCCCATTGTTCGCAAATATCAGCTGGAGATCACATGCAGATTATCGGAAGCCAATCGGCACTTAACACATACGTACAAGCTCTGTAGCGAGAGATACGTGACCAAAGATTTTTGCTGCGGACGCGAATCTAGGAGATAAGCATTGGGTTTTTGTATATTTCTCTCTGTAAAGGCTGGATTAGAAGTCGTTTGCTCGTAAAGTTGTTCTTTGGGTGATGCAACGGCGGGGTGCCATTGTAAGACTGAACAAAAGGCAGAATTATTTTTCACACGTTATTGTTTTGTAGTAAAGCCGACTTCCGTTCAGCAAATTTAACCTCCGAGGTAATTTCTTTCAATGAGATTGTAAGGGTAGCCACTAGTACGAACGCTTGTGAGTTAGCTGTGTAGTTTGTCCCAAAACTGTAAGGTCTTCACCTTTCATGAGACCTTTCTGCTCTTTTCTGGAGCTATAAAGTCAAGCGCGAAATTTCTCAAGGTCCAAAGTGCACTTCCCAGATCTGGAAGTCTGCTGTGATTGGTCTACGTTTTTTTTCCGCTCAAGTCAGTAGACGTTCGTGGGGCAGGAACGCGTAACCAACCCTTAAGAACGTCTGCGTGGGAGGCTACTGCAAAATTCTCTGTTTGACACCGTGGTGCACAATAGATCGTTTTCACATGACGTCACAGCGGCCATATTTGTGTACAAAACAATGAATCGGCGGCCATGTTTGTGTACAAAAAAAATCCTGTGGGAATTGAACTCTTTTCACATATTAAAACTTTCTTTTATTCCATGCAATTTGCAAAGCTGCTCACCATGTGACTGAAAACGATCTATTCCAGCCTTATAAAAGTTTAACACGAAAGCTTTATCACCGTTTTGTTAAAAAAAGCACCATAAATAAAAATAATAAACAACGCCAATAAACGAACTATTTTGAAAGGAAGAACACTCTTCGCCTTAACCTTAAAGCAATAAATCCCTATATAAGCTAGACGAAAATTCTCACCGAGGACATTTTGAAAAAAGTTATATCTTTGATGTTTTAGTGAATATATTAATTTTGCAAGGCAAATTAAACAAACGTCATCAACGGATTTAGCTGCTATGTCTCTTCCAAGGTCGAATCACTTTGATACTGATACCGTGCGTCATCTGCCAAACTCTATAGAAACAACACATCAAACCGGCTGCTTGTTAATTATCATTTTGGCCATTGTAAAGATAAGGCTAATTAGAATATCTTTTTTTAAAAAGTACAGGATCCTTTAATTTAGTTTTGTTTCTATTGCTCTGTTTAGCTTTCGCGTATTCTCGCAAGTAGGTTTTCGTGGAAAAAGCTAACTTGACAGTCGGTAAAATGTTAAAAAAATTACGGGATTTTGAAACTGAAGTAATAAAAGATATTTCAAAACATAGAAGACCAGAGAAATTTGGATTAAAGTTGAATGCCCTAATTAGTAGTTGTGGGATTCTGTGGAACTGAATGATGCAGGAACAAATAGCCTGAGAAAACAGCCGACATTATTTGGCGTTGCTTCAACTGGTTTCCCCGCCAAATGAAGGAAACCAGTGGTGGCATCACGAAATGTTGTCTTTTTTCTCAGGCTAAGAAACAATGAGATTTGTGAAATTTGTATTGATTCTTTGAAATTTTTAAATCCTACCTTTGAAAATGATCTCGAAAAAATGAAGACAAGCATGGCATATTGACGAGGTCACAAAGTCGTGAGTAGAGTAGCTTGGAAAGCAATGAATATTTGGGATTTTTTATATGATAAGTCGTGCACACGGACACTCAGAGATTCACACATCACATCTGAGAAACGACTCGAAGTAATCGTCTGAAGTTCACTCTAACATCTGATTTGCCCCATAATCCGTGCGCAAGTTTTTCCGCAAACGCCCATTTGTTTACTCCAACCTCGCTTCCGGTCGTCATGTGACGTCTTCGCCAAGCTTGTCGGGAGGATGCGCCTAAGACGCCCGCCAAAAATAAAAATCCAAAATGGCGGCGCAGCTTGACCTACCATTCTGTAGGGGAAAACGGCGACCGCTTCTCCTTACTACCACTAAAACGGCCCACAAATGCCCTTTTCTGTACATGCTTCATTTTAGGGTCAGAGCCTGCTATACTTCCACTGAAACTCTTTTCACATAATTATACACAGGTTACACAACGTTTAAACGAATATTTATTTTAACTGCAGAACGTTTTTACAAGTTTAAAAAAGTAATTTAGACTACGCTAAATATAAACTTACTATCAAATTCTGCGACAATCTTTAATATTTTTTCTGTTCTTTCTTCTTTTGTTTTTTACCAGCTTGATTTGAATCACGCTGGAGGAATTACAAAACTTGCAAATAAATATCAAGCAAACCCACTCAACTTGATAAATTCTGACCCTGATTTTAGAATGTTACAGTACCAGTCTAAATTTCCTGAGTAAGAGAAATATTTTTACAGATCAAGTTCTGTCCATTTCGGTATCAAAGATAACGAAATGTTGATATATTCCCCACTCAAAAATGGTTCGTAAGAAAATTAGAGCGCTTTAGATTTGAAGACGAGAACGAGTACGAGTACGAGATTTAACTTAAAGTTTTTGTGCATGTTCTAAAAAAAAGACACCCCGGAAAGCTTCATTTTACTTGTTTTCACCAAAAAAGTTAGCACGGTTATTTATACTGAAGGAGGTTAAGCCCTCTCCCGATAGCAGAATGGTAAAACTTCTTACATTTGATAACTTGTTTCTGCCACTACGACATTTTTGCTAAAACTCGTAGTAGAATGACGACGGCCATTACGTTTTCCCGCCAAAATGACGCTGGTTCACGCGTGAGCAATAATCAGTATTGAGAAAATCTCCTACTCGTAGTCGTCTTCATCTCAGAATCTGAGCTCTCTATTGTTTCAGTTAATCATTAATAAAACCCTAAGACCAGTATACATATGGGGCTCAAGCATAGTGAGAATGGGCAATAATCGCAGATTTAGTGACTTACTAATTATTCTGCACTGCTTTTTGGCATTATTAGAATTTTCTAGTAGGATGATTCCCTAATTTCGCTCCCTTCCTCAATTTCAATTGGAACAGGTCTATAAAGAGGAGCCCCATCGAAATCTCCTTTGAAGACTAAACAAAAAGAAAGACCGAAAACTGTTTACCAAAAATTTGATTCCTTTATGCCTGTTATGCGAGATTGAGATCACTTTCTGGGTATTGGTTACCGCACTTTTTAGTGCATTTTGGTCTTGCGTCCCCGCTAAAACGATCAGAAACGAAGGTTTTGAAAAAAAATTGCATAAACAGGCTGGAAGGTTACACCTAATTGAGTGGAGTTACCATTGCTATAAATCTTAAACATTCTAGTCTCTGAGATCCTGAAATACTAGCTTGGTCCAGAAGTCAGCATTTCGAAGCATACGTCACAAACTCGGACTGGTTTATTTAACTCGTATTTTATGATAGGAACCTGTTTTGATGAGCACTTGGCACACAAAAGACGCCCACAGTGGCGGCTATAAAAATAAACGAAATAAAGATGGTGTTAGATGTAAAATCAAACAACACAACGGAAAACCTACTTGCCAAAAAACCTTTGCACTATGCTATAGTCTAGTCGCTTCGTTACTATAATCATACACTTTAATACAAAAGGATGGCAAATGAAGTTATTCTTTTGCCTTCATGATAATTGGCCCTAAATTTCGCTATTTAATGTCCAAGTTCTTTTGAATTCTGCAGATGCAATCACCGCAAAGAGGACTAACTAGTATTAGTAAAATCCAGCTGGTGGTCTATTATCAATGTTGTGTTCTGATTGGTTTAGCTACTACTAGGCTATATGTTATAGCCCACTAGTAGCAACAAGCGCCGGCTTTGAAAAACAAAACAATGGCGCCTGAATCGCGTTTTGCTAGCTAAAGTTAGTTAGTGGGCTATTGACTCAGAGCCCATTCGGGCTCGAGGAATAATTGTTAATTATGGCTACATTCTGGCATTTTTCTGTATACCTACCTACGTAGATGGAGGAAAGAGAAGTAAAAGATAGCTTTGATTACGTCAGAAACAAACTTTTAGGGTCCCAAACTGATTGAAAGCCTCTAGGCACCTTTTATATGAGGTGAAGCCTTCATAAGGGAATAAACTCCTCTAACTATTCGCATATAAATTCCATTTAAATCCGGCTTACCAATGATGTTTCCTGGTTTTCACGGAGAATTTGATGCTGCATTCATGACACACAGGTCCGTCAATCCAGTGAGGTTCAGAATTGAGCATATCTAGATTGAAAATATTGTGCACATTAGGTAAAGAAACATAAGGGATCAATAATCCAGAGACGTGATTTAATTATAGTTAATTACGCGCAGTTGCTTTCATCAGTTACTTACGCGCGATGTAAAAATTATTAATTTAATGAAAAAAGTACACAGTGAAGTTATATTCTTACCAAGCAAAGTGTAGAGAAGTTTCTTTGTCGGCACTTGAGCATTGAATATCGACACTCCATGTTTATTTATAGTGGCCAGGCTTCCTCCTGCTCTTAAAAGCTCACGGCATAATCGTGCGGCCCCATTGGTGTATGCCAGGAAGAGAGCTACAAAAGGAAAAAGGCATCACCATCGAAAAATTGCTGTACGTAGATGACATCAGTTGACCGAGCCATGTCAAGGAACTTATTGAAATTCAGGCAGTGAGAACTGCCACCATATTGAATGGAACATAAAAATACGCGCTCAAGAGATTACAGAAGTATAAACAACATGGCAACTACAAAAGAAAGTTCGGATGGAAAACCTTGAAGTAGATTGAGACGGACTGCAACCGTGTTTTCTTTTTTTTTTTTTTTTTTCAAAATTTGGTTGAGTGTTAGTCAGAGTTTTTCGTCTCTTTGTTGTTTGTAACGTTTGATATAAGGTTTGGGGGACATTTGTTTGATACAAGAGCCGTGATTTTGACATTTACAAATAATTTCTTCGTTAACGTTTAGCTTCATAGCGAATGAGGACGCGATTTACAAAATGGAGGAGATAGCTGCGACACATCTCTCTTAAAAGACCACTGACAGATGAACTCGATACCAGACCCCAAAAGGACTGAACTGGTTGTAAAAAGCAAGTTCTAATGCAACAACAAAACTGCGTAGGTTATTGTATCTCTTGCTTTCTACACAACAATACACGTAAAGCAACT
Source organism: Porites rus (assembly GCA_964035705.1). Taxonomy (NCBI): domain Eukaryota; kingdom Metazoa; phylum Cnidaria; class Anthozoa; order Scleractinia; family Poritidae; genus Porites; species Porites rus. The sequence goes on from OZ038002.1 coordinate 3,299,296, forward strand.
TTCACTTAAGATTGAACAAAGGCAAAGGTTGACTGATTCGTTTAGAGTTAACCTACCTATATTCTCGTCTGCATCCAAAGCGTTGATTGGATATTCAGGCATCGACTGGCGAAACAGATCAAATATGGCGACAGCATTGTCTTTGGCATATTGTGCAAGAATGTGCAGTGGATTCTGACCTCTAACATACGAGAAAAACGCATAATATGATTTAGGAGTAAACCTACAACTATTGCTTTCGATCAATTATATTGCTGACAACAAATTCACCGAAAGATTCAGTTACGAATCCACTTCTTAAATCTGTATTTTAGAATAAATAGTTCCCACTTAGCTCTTCTTTTTTCTTTTTTCGGTAAGTGTTATTATTGAGAATTAATAAGTATAAATAATTACACATAATCCCATAGGGCAGATACCGATATACAGCAATACAGCCAGTATACAGTCGACTCCCAATAACTCGAACCTTCAACGGAAATCGAAAAAAGGTCGAGTTATCGGGAGCTGGGAGAAAATAGTCAGAAGTAGGAAAAAAACATTGTTTATCGTACAGTGAACATTTTAATCACATTTACTAGTAGAAATGTTAACTGAAAATTGAAAGAGACCTCTAGATTAAAATTATGTAGAAATGATCTGAGGGAAAACAAAAATTACTTCGAATTAGCGGGAGGTTCGAGTTATCGAGGGTAAAATTAAAGATAGGGGAAATTGATTTTGGATCGAGTTAGCGAGGTTTCGAGTTATCGGGAGTCGACTGTATTACCATCAGGTTTCGAAAAGCTCTGCCATGGGGCCTAAGAGTATCCTAGTCACTCACCGAGCATTGTAAGCTTCCGCATTTATTGACGACTCTGTGAGTAAAACACGAACAGCTTCCACGTGACCACACTGCACCGCCACATGCAGAGCTGCAAAGCAACACGGGATACTATAAGCAACGTACTCAAAGGAGTTTGTGATTACCACGGATTTGCTAGACTGTGCAAATTTATAGCCATTTTGAAATTCACATAGATCAGAGTCGTACGCGATGGAAAAAGTATTACGAGGTGAGGAAGTGTATTATCCGTCTTAGCAAGGCATGCAAGACTTGGAATTTCTTGTAGCCGTCGCGGTTGACGTTGCTTTTGAAAACTCCATAGTTCGCCACTTTCACATAACCTATGACACCAAGTTTGCCCCCAACTTTGCATGAGCATTGTTTTCAATATCTGTTGAGACGATTGTAAGTTTAAAAGATTTATAAAATATTTGGCTATAAAAAAATATTTGACTTTTAAAAAAAGGGCGATCAGATATTACTTACAATCATTTTAAGAAATTTTAACACGAGACAACGTTCCGACGTTCTTGGACAAATTGACGTCCTATTGACAAATTAAAATCTATGCTTAAGCAAAGTTTGACGGGATAGGGGAGGGGAGGGGAGGGGAGGGCGAGGGAAAGAAGGGGGAAACAGTGTATTATGGCGCGATGTGGAAGTACGGAATACCAAAGATACCTTAAGACTGTGCGCGGCGCTTTTCAATGTACGGTAAATCGGGCAACAAAAGAGTGCAACTTGTTTTGCTACATTCATGCAAAACGTGTTAAAAAGTAATGTTGCGCGTTTTATCACCCACTTTCAAACCTGTTTAGCATTAAATAAAGGTTGCTGCAAGTTGCGTGAATGCTGACTTCTTATTGGATTAAATGACGCAGGAGTTACGTCACTTGCTACAAAAACAAGTTTGACAAGGACCGGAAAAAAGCGAAACATGTACAGATTTTGTTACCAAAAGTAGAACTACTCTTACTTTCTGCAACAACTTTTCGCAACCTTCGACAACCTGATTTGTTGCAAGACAGGTTTGAACGTGGGTGGTAAACGCGAAACACCGCTTTTCAAATTGTTTGGCAGCAATGATGCGAAACAAGTTGCACGTTTTTGTTGCTCCTCTAGCGAAGCATTATTGGCAGTAAATAATAGGCATCGATCATACCATTATTTCCTTTTTCGTCCATAGCGTCAGGGTCAATGCCATTTTCCAGCAGCACACTGATGATAGAGGCTGTATTATTAGCTGCTGCCAAATGCAGACAGGTTTGACGATGCTTGTCCGCTTCATTGACCCTACTGCCAGCAAGTAGCTGTTGGAAAATTAGGCGAAAGAGAAAATCAAACGGAGACAAAAATAATTCTTGAAGTTCGAGTAAAGTATATTTCTTCCTTAAAATCTTGCTTAAAAATCGCGCCACTCCTTTTGAGATGCTTCAGAAAATATTCATATTGTTTGAAGCGATGCATTGTATTACTTAAAACTTTGTTTCTTTCACTGATTTAGCCAGTCCTTATCCCAATAAGTCACAAGGACGAGGATACATCTATCACACGTGTTATCACTTCCCAGAGCGTTTTGAAATCCTGAATCAAACTTGAAAATCTTAACAGCTTACCAAATGCCTGACAATAATCTCCGAGCCTGCGTTAACAGCCAAATGCAGCGGAGTTCGGTGAGAAGAGTCCTGAATTCGAGAATTAACATTTGCTGAGACGCCGATGAGAAACAACACGGTTTCCACGTCAACATTTTGTATGGCTGAGTGAAGAAAGTTACGGCCCTTGGTATCAAACTGAAAATAATGAGAACAGCACACGGTTAAACTTAACCTGAGAAAACAGCCCACATTCCGCGACGCCAACTCTGGTTTCCACGCGAAATGACGACAGAGTGTCGAGCGAAGAAATTCCACACCGATGATGCGTCAACTACCTAGGTCTAGATAATGCTCCTAATTGGTTTAGTGCAGCGCGGGAAATTTGCTTCACCCAATTAGATCTGGGTAGTGGCACATCATCTGTATGGAATTTCTGCGTTCGTTTCTCAGGTGTCATTTCGCCACGAAATTTCGGCTGCTTTCTACAGCCGTTTAAGGTGTGACAACGATGGGACAGGGGACAGGGAACTGGAATTTGGAACACCCCCCACATTTAACTTCTCATCACTAAACGTTAAAAGCAACTACCATACGTTTCGATCAACCATTTACATAGGTTTGCTAATCTGACCCAGATAATTACGTCATGCTTTAGAAAACACCACACATACTGATCCAAATATCCTTAGAGTAACAACTTCAGGCGGAAGACACTGACAGTGTGCTGAAATTTTCTTTCTCTTTTATCTTTTGAACGATTTCCACAGCGGAGCTGTTGTGCCACAACTCCTTTGTTCCGGCTATTATTTAACAGAAACAACTAGTTTCAAACCCTGGAGGGCTATAAACGGGTACTTCACAATCGGGATGGGCTACTGGGGATGTTGCGGTAAACCTTTTTTAGTCCAGGCACCCGGTTGCCCAAAAGTTGGATAGTGTTATCCACCGGATAAATCACTATCCAGTGGACAAGAATTTAGAAATCAAATCTCGCTATCCACTGGATAGAAATTTATCCGGTGGATAGTACTATTTACCTTTTCAACAACCGGGGCCCCCAGGGGTAACCCTTCAGGGAGCTGTCAATGTTCACCTGGAATCTTTCACTTAAACGGTTCCAGAGAAACTTCGCTTATACAGCTACCGCTAAAACTTTCGCTATAAAATCACCTGCTCAGCAGCACCTGGTTCACGTGCCAGAATTGCACCTGCGGCTTCATGATCACGTGTTCTCAGCGCCACTGCGAATGGTGTCTGTCCTGAGCGGTCCGTGACGTTCATGTTCAACTCAGGATGACTGAGTAGGAGCCTGGTGACGATGGGATGTTTGCTAGTGATGGCGATATGTATTGGACTGCGACTTTCCGAATCCTGGAACAATCAATAAAATATACAGATAACAAATGCCAAACCACTATCTTGCGCAACGAAATATAATGTACGAGGATAGTACAAATTCGTGTTTAAATTTACCGCTGAATAGTTCATACAAGCACTAGAGACGCATTGCTATTGGTACAGGATATGCCTCAACCTAGGTTAAAATATTCACAAATACCCGCAGGGATTTACCCTTGAAAAAAACATAGACAGAGTTCTAATCAGGTCTTCCTCTCGCTGGAACTTCTGAATACAGTAAATTTCTTTAAATGGAGGCTAACCCTGTAAAAATACGATTTCAAGGCTTCTATTCAGTGGCCACGGAGAACTCAAAACTGGACCAAACATGTTTCAACTCGTAAAAAAGAACTCCGAGTTCTCCCAACAGGAGTTTTGGTTACCAGTCCATATGCTCTGCCACTTAGCTACAGGAGGTTCATGCAAGGTAGGACCTATCGTCAATAATAAAATTATATATTTCTTTGTATATTGCTATTTAAGAAATGACAACAACGAAATGGAGAATTTCCATCCCGGAAACTGCCCTTATTGCCCTGACAGGCAGTCACGTGTCTATAAGGCCTGCATACGTAGATCATACATTGCAGAATCGTTTTTTTTTTCTTTTTTCACGCGATGACAAACCTTACTGTTGACGTTGACTTTATGTTCCACTAACTTTTGCACTACGTTATCTAAACCGCCTTCACATGCTAAGTGAAGAGGAGTCATTCCATCCCAGGCTTCCACACCTCCCTCGCCGTCAGGACCAGGCCGTCGGGGACTGGAAAACAACCGAGAATAGAGGAGGTTGGGCGAATATCTTACAAGCAGGGATTTTAAACCCAGTGATTTCACTGATGGAGCTTACAAATGGACTCTAGTGCCAAAAATAGCTTTAAAAAGAGACGGGCAACCTCGTTCCCAAAGTTCTCTCCTACCCGTCCTTACGGAGCACCGTAGGAACGGGTAGGAGAGAATAATCGAACAAGGTTGCCTGTCTCCCAGCCATGATCTTCGCAGAAAGACCTATGAGGCAGAAAAAACTAACACCTGAAAAATTCTAGTTTGACCACGAATCGAACCCTGATGGTGGAACTACCGGGTATATTACGAACAATAGCCTGCTCTCTAGTTGGCTTGATTAGCTCAATGGATAGAGCGTTGCGTCCGGTCATTGCTAAGGTCAGGGTTCCATTCCCGGTCAAGTCTGAATTCTTTCAGATTCTCTTTCAACCACATAGGTTGTTCATTCTACTGCAAAGATCATGTTCACTTTTGTAAGAAAGCACTTCATTTGAGGGTCAATGTATTTAGCAAAAAAGTACCAATTGAGGCCTGTTGTTAACGTCTCCAACTGGAAAAGGGACCGCCCGCCATTTCTACGTGGTCACCCGAGCCACGCGAAGGCCTAGCCGTTTGCAGGTAAAAGACATTACCTTCAATTCTAACTGAGTTATTTAAAGGCCTTGAGTATTGGTCCGGAACGGGAATCGAACCCGTGACCTCCCGCTCTGCAGCCAAGCGCCATTCCTAACGCGGTCTTCCCGCACTACCTAACGCTGCATTTGTACTGGCACATTTACCTGTTGATATCACAGCCACTTCGAATAAGAAAACACGCTGAAGGCTCGTCACCGTCTCCGATTGCACGATGCAGAAGAGACTGGGTACAACCATTAGGACCCAAATTCCACGCGTCTGTGTCGCAGCCATACCTCACCTAATAAACAAATAACGAGTTTGTTGGTATATAAGATAATGACAGGTGTTGGCGGTCTCTCATATATCCACCAAGAGATATAAAAACGTACACTAGGGTAAAGGTGAATTTCACATATCGCGTGTTTAATTACGTCCGTTTGCACGTAAATTCTACCCGCGTAAATAAAATGGAGGCAACGTATTACTTGTCGCGCGTAAAAGTAAAGTTGAGCAAGTTTCAACTTTTAGATTTACGCGCGACCTTTCATAAATTGCCTCCATTCTATTTACGCACGTAATTTTTACGTGTACGCAAGTAAAAATTTCGCGACAGTGGAAATCCACCCTAACGGAGGATACTGTAAATCAAGACAGCCCAAAATTATCGAAAAAAGTGTTGGTTCGTTGTAGCGGTCGATGGTATTGCCTCAAACCTAAAAGGAAACGTATGGCTCTTCAGCAACACTGACAAAACTGTGGTAGATTTTTGTACCGACCAGCTAGCAGAAATGAGGAAAATCGGATTTCAAAACTTTAACTCACCAGGGTGGATGCGATATCTTGCTGTCCACTCTTCAAAGCCACCCACAATGGACAATTATTTTTCTCATCACAGCCATTCAAATCTGCTCCTTTCTTACAAAGAGCGTCTACAACGGGCTGCAGGTGACACTGGATTGCAAGCTGAAGTGGTGTTTTGTTCTTTTTGGTTCTAAATAACAAAATAATGAGAAATGGAAGGTAGAATTGGTTGTTCTAGTTCACAAAGAAACTAGAAACACTAAACCTATATGTTTTTACTAGTAAATCACGCCAGTCACAGCAAACACGACGTGCTCACAAAAAAATGCAATCTGGTTTGAACACGATAAAAAAAATAGAGACTAGTTTTTACCTGTTTACGTCAAAATAATCATTAACATAAGCCGATTCAAGCTTAGGAAATTCTACCCAATCCAAGATTACAAGAGCCGTACGACCCGCCGGACGTTCGAAGACACCGAAATTCTGGCACAGAGCCCGGAAAAAATAGCCTTCCGCGCAAACGTTCTTATGGCTTTGTTACCCGTTCCTTCAAGTAGGTTGGTGTGGGATCGGAGGCTAGCGACACATGCAGGACCGTATTGCCGAAACTTAAGCCCATAATGATGGAATTAAAAATATGAAAATTTATATATTAACAAGTTGAACTTCCGTTGACAAAAAACAAGTACAGTCAAACTCCGTTAATACGGACGCTGAGGGGCCATAAAAAGTGTCCGTACTAAGCGGGTTGAATTAAGTGAAAATGCAAGCGCTTTGTTTCCCCAGGGACAAAGCAAACTGTCTGTAATAATGAGGTGTCCGTATTAAGCGGGTGTCCGTAAAGCGAAGTTTGACTGTAGTTACAAGTGCTGGGATCAGCGGGCCCAGGTGAATACCTGTTGTTAATATCAGCTCCGTTTTCCAATAGAAAAAGCGCGGCAGCATTGTCACCTCTTCTTATCGCCTTGTGAAGAAGTGTTAATCCGCTGGTGGTTTGTACCTCAATATTCGCCCCAGCCTCCAGCAACCTGCTGGCCACGGACATTTGTCCTGTCCACAGGGCTAACTCCAGAGCAGTCTGCTCCTCACTATCGGATAGATTGAAGTCTGGTACAATGGGAAGACGACCACCTCTACCCAGACAGCCTGATAAATGAAACATTTGGTCCAACATAAACCCAATATAAAAACTTTGGACATGTTTGGGTAAGCTATCGGTGTCCGTAAGAGCAAAAACAAGGTAAACTCGGTGAGAGTATTGTTTCGGTATAACTGCAGCCACAGAGCTACCAGTGATCAGAGCTCACAAACCAATGGAAAACTAAAAACACTGATTAGCAACCCGAAACAAGTCGCACATATAACAAGGCCAAGGTAAAAATATTAAACAATTGAAAGTAAACTATTGAGCTAAACACAAACACAGGTTAAAAGGACGACAAGAATGAAAAGATCAAAACAAGAAAACAACCATTTGGACACTGAAATCAGTGTTCTTACCAGACCGCGGCATTGCGGCATTGCGGCATTGACGCACTTTTTCGGGAAATGCCACGCGATAATTAGCCTAAGGGGTCCCAGGGGCGCAAAGAAGGATATAAAACGTATTACAAAACGTACGTAAACATACGTACACATACGTACGTTTCCTTATAATAGAAGCCAAACTTTAATTGGTTATGGCGTCTTAAAAAACACTCATGATTATCTAAGACTCAGACCTGTGAAAACGTCGAGTTAACTGTGTCTAAAAATTGTGACCCGCTTTTCTCCCTCATGACACCCTTTTAGCTTCTCTATGGGTCCTATGGACCCCAGTGTACGAAATCCTAGTAAGAACACTGTGAAATCCAAACTAACATTGACCCCATGAACGAAACAGAAACGAAATTTAAAAGATAAGGTAAATACAACCTTCAAAATACTTCACATCATCATCATGACGACTTATTGCAGAAACATCGAGTACGAACAAAATGTGGAGAAATAAAACGATTACAACCTACCTTGGAAATCTATAAAACAGTTGACAACATCTTCGTGTTTATCAGATACAGCGATGTGAAGTGGAGTCCGTCCATGGCACTCTGTTATAACAGCTGTAAGATAGGGATCCTGATAAAGCTGGAAATCTTCAATAAGATTGTTGATCGTGTCTTCTGTTGGTGTCTGAGCAGTGTCGGAATCGGACGCTGATACTGTACTGGTTTCTCTTGAAAAGGTGTCTGGCATTGAGCTGGTTTCTAAAAAAACCCAGAATACTGTCTCAGAAACCATTTTTAACTTCGCCTGTGTGGCCGGCGCAAAAAAGAGAGGGGAGGGGGAAGGGGAGGGGGAGGGGGAAAAAACCCTCTAACCCCAATCCCCCTCCATTTTCCCCTTCCTTTCAATCCCATCCCCCTTCGACGTCCGCTACGCAGGCTATTGTCAACTACGATCACCGAAAAAAGTCCAGCGATCTGAACGATCGTCGTGATTATATGGAAACCAGCCTTTATAAACGGGCTTCACTTGAAAGACATGTTCTACATGTGCTTATCCTTTGAACTAGCACGAAATGTCTCCCGCACACTTATAAAACACATTCGACTAGTTCAGATAGAAACGAAGGCCATACGTTTTTTATCTGGTGCAGAAAATATCATTTGCCTTTTGTCTTACAGTAAAATTCCGAATATAAGCCCCGGGGCTTATAATTTTCAAAGGCCCTTTTTGAGGAGCTTATTTTTGGAGGGGTTTATATTCGAAGGGGCTTATCTATGGAGAGAAATTTGCGTTTCAAAATCGATTGGGCTAGCCTTATAGTTGGAAGTAAATTTATCGGTTTTGCTTTGTTTTACTTTGTATTTGAGGGCAATTTCCAAGTATAAGTCCCCGAGGGGCTTATATTTGGAGGGGCGATTTAACGGAGGGTTTTTGCGTTACGAGTTTGAGGTAGGGGAGGGGGGTATATTTGGAGGGGCGATTAACGGAGGTTTTTTTGCGTTACGAGTTTGGGGGGGGGGGGCTTATATTTGGAGGGGCTTGAACATGGAAGGGCTTATTTTCAGAATTTTACGGTATCTTCTGCCTTTAGGGTGCTGCAGAAGGTTTCACTGCCAACAAAAATGCACTCAGGATGGATTTCCACTGTTTCTTCGCTTCTCTTTCTCGTTTAGCGGCTTTAGTTTGAGTTTTTCGTCAGTTCACTTACTACATGGCAACTGCACTGCCACAAAAACGGTAATTTATTTCACGCACTTAGGGAAATGGAATCATCTTTCCATAACAATACTGCAATTTTTGCTGATTAGTTAAATATACCAAGAATTGTTACTTGGTTACCATGAGACGGCTTTACTCGACTCACCCAAACTTGGAGGATCCTCAAAAGGGTTTCCACCAAACGATAAAACAGAGGCGGCGACAGAGGCTGCTTTGATGTCCTCAAGGAACGGATTACTGCTATCTTCATCAAATGGATTGGTGCTATGACCCAAATCCTGCTCAAAAGAATTCATTTTATTTGACTTGATGCTTGAAAAAAACGAAGGCGATGGTTTAGCTTGGGTCGATGGTAATTTCTGGCCTTTCTTTTGCCGTTCAAGTTCTTTTTCTCTCTCCGCTGCCTTGGCCGTTTGAATTTCACAGAACTTTTCCACGGCTTTTTGTCGAGCTTCTTTCTTTGCTGTCTCCCTTGCCTGGGCTCTTTCTGCCACTTTGACTTTCATTTCTTCTGTTTCTGTCGTCTGGGCATTTGGGTTTGCACCACTAAAAAGAGACGAAAAAAAGAGAACATTTTGGTAATTGTACTCCACAGACGCTGTTATACATAGCTCACTAAGAGCTTGAAGCTACCCCGGTTAGAAATCCGAGCACACGTCTTTTTTTACCTGTGCGATCTTCTTCAGTTTGCTTTAAGGTAATGACACGTAGTGGTTTTATTTAAAGTACAAGCTGTTAGGAAATTTGCAAACGCTTATGAGGCAAGTATGAACAAATAAATAAATAACTCGGTGTAATTTGTATAGCAATGGAGCAGTCAGGAGTTTTAATGTTTTAGTCGTTGGAATGTGTCTGTGCGTTCCAAATCGAATTGGAATTTGGAGGTGTTGGTTTTTAAGGAGAGGGGAAAGCTGGAGTACCCAGAGAAAAACCCCTCGGAGCAAGGGAGAAAACCAACATCAAACTCAACCCATATATAACGCCGATGCCGGGGTTCGAACCGGGGCCACATTGGTGGGAGGCGAGTGCTCTCAACGCTGCGCCATCCCTTGCACCCCAAGGTTGAATGATCCATGTAATTCAAATGCCGTCATTAATGAACAAGGTCTCTACAGTTAATGAAGACAACCTTTTCTACTGTCCACCCCTCCTGTCACAAAGTCTTGTCCCCAAATTAAAGAGAACAAAATCCTCAGAAATTCTTCTCGTTAGTAACCATATGTAGACCACATTGAAGTGTAAAAATGACAAACTTTCGGAATGCACCAGAAGATCGACAGCATACATCTTTGGAACCCAGAGTCACCTGCAAAATCTTGTTTCTACGTTAAACGGAATGAGATACAAATACAAGCAAGACTTACTTATTAAGAAGTTCGGAGACGAGATTAGCAAGCCCCTTTCTAGCGGCAACGTGTAAAGGCATTTCACCACTTTTGTTTGTGTGATTGGGTTGGGCTCCATGTGACGCTAAGAACAGGCCGGCTTCCTCGCGACCACATGCAGCCGCCATGTGCAGCAATGAATCACCTGAAACCGAAATAGAGACTGAGAGGGGCGTAAACAAAACTCCTTCTTAAAACGAAGGTTCTGATTCTGAACACTAAAGCTGCGTTTTCCTTGAAAGAAATAATCCGAATCTTGTTCAGAAAGAGCGATTTTTAGAGGTAAGTGCACTTAGCTTGCCAGCTAGTTTACAGGCACTCCATTCAAATAACTAGAAACAAATATTCCAAAATATTAATAGTATACAACTATCCCCCGAAGGGGAGGTGAATAGTGGTAGTATATAAGGAGACGCGAAGTGTCGAAGTGTACATCTAGCTCTGTTCACCGACTCTGAGAGGGACAGTTGTTTTAGTATTTACCAAATCAGTTGGATAAAAATGAAAAAAAAAAGTTACTTTTTGTAAATTAAAAACATCACTTAGTGGGAAGTTTGTTTACAATTTACAAACAAGATTTCGGGGATTTTGTCAAGTGCATTTTTGTACGAGTTTGTTGCAAATTCAGCATGAAAATAGTTTTCTACCTACCAGTAAACACCGACAAGCCAAAGTTCGTCGCTTTTTTGGTTTTTGTTTGTACGACTGCTTTATTTATCGCTCAAATTTCGTCTTCCGAAAATTGAAAACCCTAACTGGCTGGAGGCAACAAGCCGGCTATTTACAAGCGTGGCCGAGGATTTGACCTAGAAATCACGTTTATCATTAGCACCAATCGGTCGCATTTACCAAAAACAGCCGCGAAAGCCTGGAACTGGTATCAAAGATGGCTTTGAAGAAATGGAACACGAATTTCCGTTTGGTACATTCCGACCGAGAAAAATGACTACCTGTTCACACGTGCCATTGCCTCCGCAGATTTTCCACTTGAACGACGCAAAAAATCTTGTAGCACCCATTTACTATCCAACAATAAATTCCGAAAACTTTTGTAAACGGTAAATCACGATTTGAACATTGAACATTGAGGTTCAATGTTTCACTTTAAACGCTTTTTTCACGTGGATTATAGAAAATAAAGAAATATGTAGGACTTTTTATCTGAGTGCATGTGATTGCAAGACTACTGACCAGTGATATTATTGACTGCATCAGGACTCGCCCCGTGTTTTACAAGCTTGGCCGCCAGACTGTCTTCATCCAGTGGATCAACTTTTGTGTCACGTGACAATGCCAGCCACAATGGAACCCGACCCTCATTATCTCGTAGCTCAAGGTTGAGTCTGAAACCAATTGTACTGTCTCTTACAAATAAAATTCTCTACTCCAGTTCTTTACAAGAAGAGGCTCAAAGGCGCCCCCAATACAAGAGAAAGCTACTATTTTTCTTTGGATTTGGAGGTCTACTGTTTCATTTAGTGTAACCTGCGAACGCTGAGGTTCCTCATTTCATGTGGCCAAAGAGGTGATCATTGAGAGATCACGAAAGCGAGCACCAAAGCCGCGACTGGCAGAGGAAAGAAAAAAGTATCAGAGGTCGTTGCAAGCTTTTCTTTCTTATGCCGCCCATCGCTCTCGCCTCTCCTTCCTCGTGCCGCACGCACGTGACTTCTCACGATATCCCCAAATGGAGACCTCGACGGTGCGAATTAGTCGGGGGATTAAAGGTAATCAAATTAAAGATAATGTACTCAATTTTCACTCTTTGCGTTCAAAACTGTTCCAATACTCTTCAGGTCCTAAGTTTGCAGCCACCTTTCTCGGTGCATTAAATAAGTAGGTTAGAGCTTTAGGTTTTAGTACTTCCGGTGCAGCTTCGAGACTTATAGAGAATCAGTCCAGCAAATGACTTTAAAAATTTGGAAAGGTGAAATTTTCAATTAGACTACACACTTACTTGGCTTTCTGAAGTAGGACATGCAAAACAGCGTCATTTTGAGCTTCAATGGATCTGTGTAGAGCAGTTCTGAAAAAAAAAAGGCCAAAATCAATTTTTTAAAAAACGTAATGTTTATCTTTGAGATTATTCATTGAGGCTACAGTTGACAAAACAAGTACCAATCGAATAAGCGCCCGGGGCGCTTTTTTCATTCTTAAGAATCTTCGCCACAAGATAACATATGCCTTTTTTTTCAAATGAAGAAAAACTGTAACAAAATTAAAACAAGAAAACTAGAACGTATTTTCCAGCGTTTTTTCCAACGTTGTATAAGTGGTACACATTCTTGGTTTGGAATGGTCCGGTGTAACCAAGTTTTGTCAATAAAATAATAAGCGGAACCGACTCTTCGAAATTCGACCGAAAAAAAAGGTCATTCTGTGTATTTTGCACTGTAAGAATTGAAGATAAACATACTGTATACAGTATATTAAGTAAGGAGATGTGTTAAGGAAGCGTTTATTTGACGGGGGCACTAATTCAATATTTCCAGCCAAAAGGGGTGGGGGGGGGGGGGGGCTATTTAAGGGGGCAGTATGTTTCACAGCATTGTACGTTCTTAGTTGATTCCCGCCCTTTTTTCTTAAATATCTAGCCAAGGTTTCATTCAATCAAAAAATAACTCAATTAAGTTCGAGTCCTTGGTTCAATAATCTTTTGAAAAATTTTTGGATGATTTTTTAAATGTTTTTAAAGAATAAAAATTAGGGGGGAATGTTTAAAATTCTGGAAAATTGGAAAATATTGGATTTGGACGTTGTTAAAATTAAAATATGAAGTGAATAATAAGACTAGACAATTACCAGATAGTCCACCACCACAACAAGGTGCCTCTGATCCCATTAGCGGACTAACTACAATCCTGGACAAAAGTCCTTGGGACAGTACTGCATTATTCATATTTTTCTGTCATTTCTCGGTCTCCTCTTAAAACAGTGCATAATCTTCAAAATTTTCTTGCAGTTCTCCCTCCGCCCACCCTATACAAAGTTGAAACACGGAAAAAATTCTGGATTCACGCGTCCAACATTGTTTGTGGGGTGAGGGGAGAGGTTGGATCTGTTTGAATTGAAAAACGCCCCAGAAATGCGAAAGTGTTCCAAGACTTTTGTCCACGATTGTAGTTTATCTGTATAACTTTCCTACCCCTTATTGATAACCTCCCCAAATCAACATCATTTCCTCAAAAAAAACAACTGGAATGCTTCCTTAAAAGGGGCGCTAATTCGAGCATTTATGCTATTACTCATAAAATCCAAAGGTTACTTGCTTACCTTCCTTCATTGTCCTGTGCATCAACATTAGCACCATTTTGTAGCAGCAACTCAGTAATCCGTGCCATTCCTTCTGATGAAGTCATTGTAAGGGAACTGCTTTGTTCAGAAGTGGCAGATGCAGACCAAGGCCTGTGCACAGCGCAAGATTATCAATGTAATTACAGCTCATAGTAATCTCCTTTAACTGCAAACTTGGGCCAAGATGCTGAAGGCAGGGTTCTATCTAGGTTATTTGAGGGGTAGAAGCTCCCCCCAAAAAAGGCCCAGCTTCCACCCCAAAAATATTGTTATTACTACAGCATTATAAAAGTAACTATATCGGAAAAATCATCCAGACGCGACGAGGTCAGTGCACACACTGTAACATTTCTCAAAATTGTGTCTCAAAATGCACCAGATTGCATCTCAGTGCATGTTCATTTCAAAAAATTTCTGGAGGAGCATGCCCCCAGATCCCCTAGGAAGCTGGTGGCCTTCAGCCACTCAGGACTTCTCCCCCAAACGATAAATCCTAGATAGAACTCTGGAAGGATAGCTAACATTTATCCAGGATTTAAATCATAACCAACTAATGGGTTTACTTTCTTACAAAGGAACCATTTTGGCTCCTCATTTAAAGGTTTTGAACTTGGAGGAATTAATATCATGTTTGGAAATGATTTTAAGAGTACTCACTAGCCTAAATGGCTGAAATTCAGAGGGGAAGGGGAATGGAAAGCAAAGGACATGCAAGGGTGAGGGAAGGGAAATTCTCCTCCCTTCTCTCTCATGACTTTGCCAGAAATTTTCTTCCTGCTGGCTGCCCAAGCTATGCACTCACTTGTATGAAGCAGCTAAGTGTAATGGTGTCACATGTTCACTTTGAGTTGCAGCACTAGTTCGTGCTCCATTCTTGATAAGAAATATGGCAGAAAACTCATCTCCTTGCAAAATAGCCTTGTGTAGCAAACACTGGCCATCAATATCTGCCATGTTCACATCGCAGCCATGACCAACTAAGGTTTTCGCAATGCTTTCTTGTTGTTCTGTGAGTGCAATGTGTAGAGGTACTTGTCCACTGGAAGGCTCCAGTTCATTCAGTTTGCCAGGTAACTAGAATGAAAAGCATTTAATGCCGTTTTTTTAAAGAATACTAAATGTATTTTCTCTGAATGTGTTTCTTCTGTGTTACTTTAATAAGAGGTCACTATGGTGGAAAAATAGTCTGAAAGTTACATGCATACACTGCAAAGTACACATGAATAATCTGAAGCCTTGTTAGTAACCCTGTGGCATATAATTACAATCAAACCTCTCTAATACGGACACCTAAGGGACAGACTGAAGTGTCCATATTAGAGAGGTGTCCATATTAGAGAGGTCACTACGATTACATCACTTTTAAGACCCCACTGACAGGTTAGAGTGTTCGGTAAGTAAAATCAAGCCCAATACTCAGTGTCTTGTTAATTTCTGAATCTAAATTGATTAATGTTATTGTACTTCTCAGTGTCTTGTCAATTTCTGAATCTAAATTGGGTGATGTTATTGTGCTTCTCAGTTACATGCTGTACATATGCATTTTGGAACAAAATGAAATACTTCGCCTTAGACATGTTCTGGTATTGGTATCACTGACTGATAAAGTGTCAATGTTTGTGTAACTGCCGACAGGAAATGGAACATATACCACAAATTATCGACACCTTGTCCCGGAGTGTCTGTAATGAAGAGGTTAAGTTTGTATGAATTTGCTCCCAAGGGCCGAGATTTTGTGTCCGTTGTCCGTATTAGAGAGGGTCCGTATTATAGAGGTTTTTTTTTAGAGGAAAGTGTAGGAGTAGAGTATGGTAGATATAGGAAACTGTCCGTAACAGAGAGGTGTCCGTATTAGAGAGGTGTCCGTACCGAGAGTTTCGACTGTACTATAAAACCACAGTTTTAATTTCCAGCTTGCCCTTAAACTGCAGGGTGGATCCACTTCCCCAAAGGCAAAATGAATAGTCAAACATATTAATTTAGCTTGGGAGCAAGGTCTCTATGATCACATTCAAGCAAAGCACCTTCACCTTTGTGATTCTTAAATGAAAAGCACGCTTGCAACCACTTTAAAATGGCATAATTTTCTTTCAATAGATTTTCAAATGAGAAAATTTAAAAAGGAAAAAAATGTCTTCAAAATTTAAATTGACTTAATATTGCTTTGTTTTCAACATTCTTCATTCTCACCTGTGAGTTAAACTCAATGAGGAAAAGAAAAACAACATCTTCTCTGTGATGCTGGACAGCAAGGTGTAGTGGGAATCCTGACTTTGATTTAAACATTTCATACAACAGTGGAGCACTCATGCTGCTGAAATCTTCAGTCTTAAGGTCATGCTAAAATGACAAAAAATACATTCAACAGTAAGAATGTTATTACTGGAAAAAGACCTTCTAACATGAGTTGACATTTTTGCAGCGTTCAGGGTGAGATGTAGGTTCAATTTTCTTTGCTCTCACGGGTCAGGGCTCATTCCCTCCCAAGCGGGGGAGGGCACAGCCTCAGTTCCTGAACAGCAGCTGGTAATCAAGCCTAATTGATCAACGACTTTGCTGAAGGGGCAAGACATTTCTTAAGTCACACCAAATCAAGACAACAACAACAACAGTTCTGATAACCTAACTGATACTATTATTAACTTATCTCTCGCTAAAAAGGTAGCAAACTTTGCTTCATGTGTATCAGGCAACTTACAAGTACTCTAACTAGCAGTACAATCTGCTAGGTTGACAATGTGCTACTGGATGTTTCTGCTCTCATAAGTGATGTAAATGGCAAGCAATAACTTGCTGGTCATAATTATTTCTAAGTCTTATAGGTTATTTTTGAAGTAGGTAATTCTGAAATTAGGCATAAAAAGATTTCTATTATTCTGAAATCAGGCATAAAAAACTCAGAACACACCCAATGGTTTGAAATGATTTCAGCACAATATTTCTGAAGGTCCTTTGCACCAATATCCTCTGCAGTCTGATAAAACTTGATGCAGTTTGAAACAGACACTGATGACATTAGCATCTTCTCACATCTGGTGGATTGAAACATTTGGTTAGTTTTTATAACAAATAAAACATTTCTACAAGTACTATTAGCTCAAAAACAGGCTGATGAAAGAAATGATGACCATCAGCAAAAGGCCTCTTAAAGTTTTGTTTCTTACTTGTTGAATGAGAACAAATGATTTTATTTACTTTTTCACATTTAATAGCAAGTATTTGGATGATGTGAATCTAGAATAATTATTATGGTTGAATCTACGATAGTCAATTAAGCTTCGATCTGGAAAAATTGTACAACATGAAAAAACAAAACTTGCAAGCATCCCACATGTGTTTCTCTGTTAAACTACAGCCTTTGATATTGAGGACTTGGTTGAGCAGTTTGGATTATGCCCGGCAGCACTGTAAGCATTACTGCTTCCTGCTTACCAGGAAATGATCTGCAACCTCGTACTAAATCCACTTAATCACTTACGGTCTTTGAAATTGTAAAATCAACCATTTAAAACTTGTGACAAGGAATTAAGGCTTTACAGTCACAGCTTATCTCTTAAATAAAATGATCCTTTGACCTATGCTGCTATAAAGAAAAGCCTGTACATCCCCTGTATTTCAAGCTTTGGAGGAGCCGTCCACACTTGGTGCCCTAGAACTAGTGCCTGGGTACCGGCACAAAACACTGTTATGTTCCCACCTTGGGTACTGCAAGGTTGTAACTAAGATTTCAAGTTGCCGGGTAAATATAACAAGTAGGTGGGAAATCAAACAGCTAGGGGTTTCTTCCGGTTCTATTTTTCTTCTATTTTCCTATGAAATTAGCCGGGGGTCACGTTCGTAGTAGCTGGGCGAAATCCATGGTCCCCACCTCTAAATGACAGCCCTGGTACTGGATATATAGCTCACTTTAAAATATTATTATTGTTTTAACATATCATGATACATTTCATCACTGCCAGCAGTTTTGTTCAGTGTACATTATTAATTTACTCTCCTTCTCAGAGGCCATTTTGAAATGTGAGCTTAGTAGTGAGTACAAGGCAGTGGATTGCCCTGGAACTAATAAAAACTAACACACAAGGATCTGGTGCCCACTTACACCATGTACCAAGTGCCCCTGTACAATGTCTCCACCTTTTACATGGGCACTGGCCCCTGCCCGAATTTGAGAATGGGTACTTGCCGAAAAGGGTGTGTTGAAATAATTAAGTGCCCAACAATAATTACCATGATTGGGCACCATGTCCAGGCACCAGGCGCTGCCTTAATTGTACAATCCCTGGGGGGGGAGGGGTACTTCCAGAAATATTGGGTGGGGGTGTGCAGTACGCTTCCTGAAACCCTTACCCTATTTCAGAACAAAATCTGTGATTTTCCCTACCCTATATTTAAGACCTGACCCTTAAATCAGTACCCTACTTCAGACCAATGGATACAAAACTGTACTGTTACAACACGCACACAGTTCACATAAACATTAAAAGGGAAATCTTCTTATCACCCAATGATGAAGAAGTGGCTTCTTCTATAAATCATACCCAATTCAAGACTAGAGTGCACAAACCATACCCTATTTCAGACCAAAATGGCCAGAATTGATACCCTATTTCAGACCAAGGCGGCTAAAAAAGACCATACCCTTTGGCGCAACACATACCTATGTATATATAAGTGAGTACCCCCCCCCCCTCCCCCCGGATGTACAATGATCATTACTTGAACAGTGGTGATACTTGTTTCTCTAAATACAGTACCTTTCTTTCAGCTCTTTCAATCTGTATTTTTTGGCAGCTTTAACCAGTTCAATAAGAAATCCTTCATCATGTGGAATTTCTGCTTTGTCTGTGTACACCCACTTCATTAACGTCAAACCGACTGAGGAACTGACATCTAACAAAACAAAAAATATATAAATTTCATTTTAAGAAATGTAATGCTGAAGCAAATCACATACAGCATGCATGCACGCACAGTTTAATAAAACAAGCCAGGATCCGAGTCTCTAATATCGATCAACACACAAATTCTTCTTACTGGCCTTGATATATTTTCCTTATGGCATAAGTTGGGAAGATCACTAAATAGTTTTTGGGTGATCATTGCAAATATTTTTTGTGTTATAACTACTTCCCCTAAACATAGAGGGTTGAGTGAAGGAATCTGGCCACTTCAAGGGTTCTCCACAGTCTCACTGACACTAGTGGATCTCCACCCTTAGGACAAAACACTGTTCTTTCCTGGTGTCTAGAATATCTGGAGTGAATCGAGAATTTGGGACTAAAAATAAAAAGGTGATTAAGGTAGAGGAAATTATTTCCATGCCATTAATTAAGTAGAGCATTAAACATTGACAACATTAACATGAACTTTAGAAACTTTCATTCATCATTTTTATTATACATAAAATTAATTTCATGAAGTGTTGATATTTTATGAAAAGGTAAAATAATATTAATATCAAATGACAGGAGAAAAGACCCCAGATTGACTACTGGCCTAAAACAACTCCAACTGGTCCTCACAGCTAGACTAACCTCACAACACATCAACAATAAAAAATACCCTCTAAATTATTGTTTAGGGTTCAGCTATGAAGCAGTTTTATCTGTGCAATACAGTAAAATTTAAATCAAATTTAAAAGGAGTCAACTCTTCCCAGGATGTACACATTTGGGACCAGACTTGTAAAGTTCCCATTTTAGAGAGACATTTGTCTTGTAGAGAGACAAAAAAGGGAGTAAAGAAAGGCAGGGACCAGCTCTAGGTGTCTGTTTCACAGAGGAATCTGTCTCTCAGAGGTGTCCATTAAGAGAGTTGACCATATATATATATATTTTTTTATTGGGACAAAATACCTGTTAACTGTAGTTCACTGATCTCATTCAAGTCTCTAGTGCTCCAGTGATCACCACGGGCTGCCAGCACAAATTTGTGCGCCTTTATTTTCTGATCCGCAAAAGAAACAGTGATGTCGCTACGTGCAAAAATAATAAAATAAATATTCACAAATATATAACACACAAGTATCTGTACTCTTGATAACCTAATAAAACACCAATCCCAAATAAATATTGTCTCTTATCTAATAGAAACCCCTATATGCTGTTTAGATTGTATTCAATGCCCCTCTCTAATAAACACCCCCAGTCTAATAGACACCCTCTCCCATGAAAATTGCTCCAAAATACTAGGAAATGGAGAAATAGAGCAAAATCATGGGAGATGATGACAATTCATTTATTTTATAGCTTGATTAACAACGGTAATTTGTACGTTATGTCTTCAATTTCAAGTTGAATCGAAGGATAGTGCTCTTTGAACAACAGATGGACTGAATGTTTGTTGAGATCATACAGTATAAGTTTGGTTAAGTTTATTCAAGTTACAAGAATAAATGCCTCTCTCAAATAAACACCTCCTATCATCTATTAAATGCCTCTGCTAGGACCCCTAAAATTAAATAGATGCCCTGAGCGTTTATTAAAATTTAGTCTGTTTCTGAGAAATTTTTCAAATGTTTTTGGTTGGTAATTTTATTTACCAGTACATACTACATAAAATTAATATATGACCCACAATCATGGCAAACAATGAACTACAAAAAGCATGGCCTGTGCCCACTTCAAAATTGCAAAAGTTTAGGTGGATGTACCATCATTTAGCTTAAGTAGAACAACAAATTTAATCCTATGCAGCCAAATATAGATTAAACAAATCATATTATAGCTAGTCATATGCAGATCTCATAAAAGGTTACTTGTTGGACAATAAATAATTCAGTGATAACAATAAATTTTATTATTGCTATCAATTCACCCACAAAAATCTAGAACATTGGTTTATACAAATGTTCTGATTTTCATCCAGTCCTAATTAGTTAAATCATGTAAAGGAAGTGCATGCAAAAAATACTATGTTAATGCAAGGATGTCAAGAATTCCACCAGGATAGAAAACTGATCTTACCTGTATAAGTCTTTATCAAACAGTTCAGCCACAGTTTTCAATAGTTTACTGACAAACGTATTCTCATGTTCCCCTGTCTGTCCAGATGCTGCTACAGCCAAACTGTATTTCTGCTCCAAGTCTATCAACTTGTTTTGTAGTTTGACATACTCTTGGCGCAATAGGCTCAGGTGTCTCTCTAACTTGGCCACCTGACCTTCAGTATTATGACAAAATAATAATAGTCACATAAAACTGTCAATTCTCAATACACTAGGCAACCTTGTTATTATCATTGATCGGTCACTGTCTACCATTGAGCAGATTCTACCACTGAAGAAAACACTGAGCCAAAACCTAGATGAATGCTGATTTTCTTTTCCCATAGAAACTTTAATTCTCTTAGGAGGGGAGCTACCCATGCTCAGAGTTCTTCTTTAACAAGCTCTTGTTCACTGTATCCCAACTATCCCAAATTTCACTGACCAATGAGAACACAGAATCACAGATATTCCCAATGGCTTGGGTGGTTGGCCTTCACCCTTAGAAAATCAAGATGGTTGATCATGATGATTTTGATGATGCCAGGTTTTCCTGGAAAATCAGCAAAATCTGGTGCAACCAGGAAACAAGGAAATCTAGAAAACTGGCTGGGATTTTTCTGACATATAAAACCAGGTTACCATTATTTTCACAGCTATGCAGCCATCAAAGACAAAATAACATTGAACAGATTTCATTCAATTAAATGATGCAAAGATCATTGGATATTGGTGGATTAAGCCAAATCCATTTATAAGTGGTGCTGATTTTTTTTTTGCAAAAATAAAATGTAAATATCAGTTGTTTAAACGAGAGCATCAAATTAAGACGGCAGAATGATTAGCTGCAAACTATTTAAACATGCAATTTGCCCTTTTTTCATGATAATGAACAATATATCATGTTCATTTTACATCTTTAAACACGGGCAGCCTGCACAGACTCAATTAGTGCTTAAAATAAGACCAGGCACCTACAATACTGGAGCTCCAGCAGGTGATCTCTTGCAAATCGCCAGCTGTATTTCTTGTGTTTATAAATAAAACTGAAGGAACTGTCAATTCACTTCAATTAAGACTAATTAAAACGTTTTCAAACACATCAAATGTTTGATTTTATAGAATGACACTGTGAGACAGTTTTGAAGCATGTGCCATTTTGTCTTCCGTCTGTTTTAAAATTAGAAATTAAAATACTTCTTTCCATGAGGATATCTATAATAGTTGGAAATATTCCCCACAGTCTAATGCATTTGTTATCATACATGTGTCGGCCTGAACTTAACCTTATTACCCAAATTTTGTGAGAAATTGGATGAGATTAGTGCAAGAATATTAAAGGTATGGAGTTGTGCGGAAATATTATCCAAGATTTACCAACAATGTTTGGCAAAAGCAAGCAATTTAGACTCAACATTGTATACAATATGCGATTGATATGGACACAAATCTACCAGGTTGTTCTATGGCCTTGCGCCAATACGCGACTTGCTATCGAGTCGCGGATTTCTTAAAATTGTAGAATGCCCATCTAAATTTTTTCTTGGTAAAAGCGTCTACCATAAACGTAAGCTCGACATTTCCGCAGGATCTTTCACAGAAAATGTTGACTTATGGCAGATATTCACTTACCTTCGTCCGCCATCTTGGATGTTTTGTGAGCGCTCGTCTCATACCCCCACAGCACCCCGACAGGATTTGAGAGTGGAGGATGGGGGTGGGGCTGAGTTACGGACTGCAAGTGCGCTGGGGGCCGGGACCCGGACGGGGACTTGAGGGTGTTTTTAAGAACTTATTGACTATGGTTTAAAGAACGAAAACAAATTTTTATTTCTGACGCAATAAACGAAAAAATAAAAGGTGAAAATATGGGGAAGGGGGGGGGGGGAGAATAAGGTGCGCTTGCAGGCCCAATAAGCACACAAATTTGTAAAGACACGCCTATAATATACAGTCAAGTCTGGTATGTGTCCACCTTAAGGGAATTCACTCCGAGCTGGATTCTGGGCTCATTCTCTGGAGCCCTTTCCTTAACTATTCGCAGTTTTAACAATGACCTAAATGAAAGTCCTGAGGTAGCCTGCCAGCAAGTTCTCCCTATGTGGGGAGTCGCGAGAAATCACGCGAGAACCGCACGCGAAAGGAGACACGCTCGCCAAAATTTGTAGATCTTGCTCGCAGGGTGATGGAGGATCGAACCAAAAAATACTGATAGAAAAACAGTCACTTCAGATGTCTTGCACATGACATGGAACGTACTCATTTCGGCCCTCGGGTACTTCATATTGGCCGCAAATAGTATTTAGAATTACCTAAAAATTCATGTTTGACAGAGTTGCTTGTTGTAAAAAATAAATATTTGAGGGTTATGTTGAGAAAATGTTTAATATAATAGTAAAATGTAATATTTGCTTTTCTACAAATAAAAAAAGTTACACTTTTTGTTTGTTTGTTTGTTTGTTTGATGTCTATCATAAAGGGCATGAATATAACATGCATTATTATTCTTTCAAAATATTTCCCCGATTCTGATTGGCTAAAAGCACACACATAGCTGACCTTAACTAGCTACAGATGACCAAATTTGGAAGAATTTTGCAGCTAATCAACCTACAAGGTCAAAAGTGCAGCTTCCTTGCAGGTTAATGCACCATTAACCGAGAAGACCTAGGGACGAGGTTGAGTTGTTTTGGTGGTGAAAACAAAAATGGCGGACATTTCACTCGTTTCGAGAGCAAGAACTAGGCAAAGTAATGGCTGACTAAAAGCATGGCAAGAACAGCAAGAAGACAACTCGAAGGGCCACATCTCCTAGTTGCAGAATATTTGCGGAGCTGGACAACCCTAAACGTGCACTATCAAACATGAACTTAACATTGATGGAGGTAAGCATGTTTTAGTTATGTTTAACTGGGAATTATTTTGAATGAATAATAAAACAATTATTGAATTCGGCCTTCCTATCATATAAAGAATTATGGAGATCTCGGAGGGTGTCATCCACTTCGGCCTACCACCTTGACAGATAACACCCTCCTGAATCTCCATAATTCTGCATAAGATACTCAGCCTCATTCATTAATTGTTAATTTTTGGACATAATTGAGGTCATAACTACTTTCTTTGATACAATTCTCTCTCATTAAATTTGTCCCAAGAATAACTGGAAACAAGACTGTAAGAACTTGAATCCCTCCTACACTGGTGATAAGCCAACCCTTCAAGTCCCAAAAGTGACCATCATCAATTTTCTACTAACAATATCAATGCTCAATCAAGAGAAAACGTCATGAGAATGGATAAATTGATCACCAAAGCAGAAAAGCTTCAACTTTTTATCAAATGCCCCGACTAATTCTTTAAGGAAATGTATTGAGATTAGTCTGGAGAATTTGTACGTGGATGCAGATTTTTACAGGCAGCTAATTAGAAAGTACTTTGAAATAGCTACTCTTTGTCAATACGCATAACTGAAAGTACCCTGCGAGCAGCAGTTTCTCGAAGCGGCCAGGAGAAACCACTGCTCACTGGGTAAACTGAAAGGCACCAAAGGCAAAGTTCTTGTTACATCTCTCTAACAAAAATAGAAGTTAATAATTATTATAACAAACACTGCATGCATTAGGCTTCCCATGAAAATTAAAAATAAATTATACAGTTTATTCATAAATTAGTTTTAATATTTGGACTATGTTTCATCTGATACTGCACATAAAATTTTGTACCTTTTCAGCCTTACTGGCTATAGACTCAGTATTTCCATATATTTTCAAAACTAAATGATTTAAAATTAATATACTTGTAAATAATTTCAAGAGATTAATGTTACCTCAAGCTGTATACAATGCCTCTAAGTTTATTACTTCATTACAGTTGACTCCCGATAACTCAAACCCTCGCTAACTCAAACATCGTGTTAACTCGAACCAAAATCAATCTCCCTTGAATTTCCTTCATACATTTACTATAATTTTACCCTCGCTAACTGGAACCCTCGATAACTCGAACCTCCCACTAACTTGAAGAAATTTTTGTTTCCCTTCTGATCATTTCTAAATAAAATTTAGCCTCAATAACTCAAATCATGCTTTAAGCACCTGACAAGTTGAAAAAAAGTGAGCAGCATTCTGGAACATTGAATTGTTTTAACAACCACGTATTCTCCGTCTTCACTTTTTTTTTCAGTCCAGTTTAAATACAGAGTCCAGTATTACCTATTTATCAAGCTTTGAAGTGTGCATATTACTTGCATTCATTCCCCATCCCATTTCCTTATTTCCAGTTATTTGCTTTGACATCCCGATAAATCGAACTTCCACTAACTCAAACTTTTTTTCGGTTTACCTTAAAGGTTCAAGTTATCAGGAGTGGACTGTATGTGCTTCTGCTCAAAAACAGCTGGCCAGCATTATTACTAATGACAATTTAAGAATAAAACCACATTATTTGGAAGTGAAATAGCTAAATATTCCTAAAATTCACTAACATTAACATCCTTGTTTTATCCTAACCAGTTCAAATTCTCTTCTCCTGTGCTAAAATATACAGACTTTCAAACAAACAGACCAACATAAGAATACAGAGAATATTATTACAGCCATGTGAAGAGATGATGTAACAGGCAAAACAAGTCTTTCAATACCAGTAATCCTGGTGCAACCATTGGCAACTGGCAGTCATTTTAAGTTTTTCATTGAAACTTAGTGTTTTACTTAAAGGACATAAGCACCACATGTATATGAGTAATAAATTATAAGTTGTCATTTTTGTGATAGTACAAAAAATGTACAGAGGTGAAAACTATGTAACACTACATAAAAATAAAAGGTAACTGGCAGTACATGTGATGGTCAACGTCACAGTAAAACAAAACATTATTGGCAAAAAGGATGCACCACTGAAACTCCACTCAAATGCTACAAAATGCTGTTACAACACTCTTTTTTTAGATTAAAAGAATTAATTAAAGTGAAAAAAAAAGGTTTAACTCCTGGGGGGGGGGAAGGTACTCCCTATGATGGCCTATAAGGGGAGGCCTCACCTCCTTGTTCAGGCTTTAGGTAAGGGCTAACACATTAATTTTATGGCTTTTTTAAAGAGTTGAGAAAATATTCTACTTTTGTGATTGATTCCTATTTAAAAGACACTGCATTTACAGCAGTTAAAAGGGATGCAAAGTTCTAAAAATGGTAAAACGAAAGGGGTCCCTTTTTCGTGAAAATGGTATATAAAAGGGTAAAGGGTTGGACCTCGGGCGGAGCTCCCAGGTTCCCCCTCCCCTCCCCCCCCCCCTTCCTCACCCCTCAGGGTTTAACTGCAATGCTTCTTTTTTTAAAAGCCAGAAATTGGGGTAGGTGGTATGATACTAAACAGAGAAAAAAGAGCGATCAATGGTCCAACTAAAAAAATCAGAGATCACAGCATAACTCACTGTCTTTGCAAGGACTTGTTGCAGTAGAAAACAAATATCACATTGTAGCGATTAATTTTCATTTCAAAGTTGTTTGACTAGCCTGTTTCCCATATTCCTTGCATTTCACCCAGATTGAGGCACTGTAAAGTTCGTGAAGATGTTTGAATGTACTACCAGGTTCTGAATGATATCCAGATGTATCCACATCTGATAAAGGCCTTGGCAGAGTCTTAGATTTGCTCCGATCAAATCGTGAAGGCTCAACATTTCCATACAAAGTCCGGATATTGATATTGTTTCGCCTTCGCTCAGATTTTGGCCTCAGGTTTCGTGGAACAGGATCACGCTTTAACCTTGTTGTCAAATAGCTATCATCTTTGCTTTCCTTTGACACATTTCCACTTAGCTTGTTCAACAGATGCTCTGTGTGCATATCTTCCAACTGTCCCAAATCAGAATAGCTAAGAGGCATTATGTCTGCACTGTTAGAATAAAAACTGTCATTAAGTGAGAATTCATTTTCGATTGGAATTTGATCCTCATCGTCATCATCACCAAGACTGATTAAATTACCAACCGCTGGTTCTGTATTGGTTACAGTGATATGAGTGTTATAAGCTGATACAACTTCTTTTCTCTTTTGGGGTAGTAGATTATCGAAATCTACGCCGTCACTGTTTTTAATGCCACCATTTGCAGCGCCCTCAGAGATAGGTCTTGCCATGACCGCCTCAAAAGAGTCTAGATTGTCCTTTTTACTATTAATACCAACCAAATCTGAAGCACCGGAAACGCTTTCGATCGAAGTAGGATTCGCTTTAGAATTACTGCAGCTTGCAGTGGCCAAGTCAATTTCCTCCGATGTCAACTTCTGTAACTTGCTTTCGAACGACTCCACCATCATTTTCAAACAGTCATAATTCGAATGAGTGATAGCACGCATCCAGGCTTCCATATCCTTCGCAGTATCAGCCCCAAGTATGTAAGTTCTGGAGCCATCTCCTCCAAAGGAGATCTGAAACGCGTACGGTTCTCCGCTTTCCGCTAACTCTACGTGACAATTGTCCAGCACAATAACCCCGATCGGTTCTTTATCGGATCGCTTCTCAAAGTAGTACAAAAGATTGCCTTTCAAAAGAAACCAACGTCGCTGATATCCTCTATTCAATTCGCCCTTCTTATTTAAGTAACCTTCTTTGTCGATCGGGGCAGAGGAAGTAGAGTATTCAGCTACGCATCTCTCGTTTAGCTTCATAATATTTGACG
Source organism: Porites rus (assembly GCA_964035705.1). Lineage (NCBI taxonomy): Eukaryota > Metazoa > Cnidaria > Anthozoa > Scleractinia > Poritidae > Porites > Porites rus. The sequence continues at coordinate 3,326,876 of OZ038002.1, forward strand.
TAAATCGCTAAGTGACTCCACAAGAACTGTATTAAGGACGTTTTCCAAAACGGCAAATATAGATTAACTCTAGATTTATGCAAATAAACTCTTCTCAAAATAAGGACAACATTCATCTGCAGGCGCCATTTTGATACAGGCCACGTGATATCATTTTTTCCACTTCAACTAACCGCGATAAGACGCGATCTGCACGCGCGTTTATGTTGATTTCTGTGGGGAGAGGAATGGAATGGTCAGCTGCTGGAACGGTCGTGTTCTATTCTGATTCAGACTGAAGGGTTGTTTAATTAAGGCCACTTGTTAAAGAAGAGCCACAGCAACCATTCTGTTTTTTACCAACATGCATGTTGCACGTTGACAACCTTTGCAAAAGAAGTCGAGGAAGTCTGGAAATGACTATACCTAGAAAAGGTTAGAAAAGTGTTCTATTGGGAGCTTCAATCAAATCAACCAAAACCGGTTTGGTTGAAACGGTTGGTCCCAATAGAGCACAACCTTAGAGCCGATCCTTCGTCCCTTTTTTTCTTTCTCTTTTTTTTTCAGTCTGCCAGTCGCTCTTGCCAGAAATAAAAACAAAAAACGAAACATGTGGGGAGGGGGCTGAGACTAACACTCTGCTTCACTTTCATCTTTTCTCCATTAAAAGAAATAACACAAACAAGGAAAAACAATTCGAAAGGAAACGGCAACAATCCTCGAAGTTATTGACAAAAAGAGGCCATGAGATTGACCAAGGGTGGATTCCAAGTTAAGAAAAATAAAGATCTTAGGATCATCTCGGGATGAAATAAGTTATTCTTTTGATAAATTTTTATATTCGATAGATCATACTTTTAAAGTACAGTCGAACCTCTATGTGCGACTCCCTCTCGTAGGTGACCATCTCCCATAATTAAGCGACCATCTATCCAAAACACCCAAACTTTCCCCGTCAATCCTAGGTCAATGCCGACCACCTCCTGTAAGCGACCGCGACCACGCGCGCTTGTTGGGCCTCAAAGTTTAAAATGATGTTCCATTGTTTTTAACCTCTTGTCAGCGAGCACTTGACGCATTCCGTCTGATCTCTATACGTTAGCTGTGTGCTCTATGCTACTTAGATTACACGAAGAACTTTAGTAACAACATGGAACTACATATCGCGAATTTGCTTGCAATAAATTATCTTCCATAAAGTAGATGATATGTGCCCGGCCATCTTTTTGGAAGAGGCGCCATGTCGTTCGATCCTTGTGATGGGGAAGCCGGGGAAAAAAGCCGGGGAAAAAATCGTGAGAGAGGGACTCCTGGATTGAGCTGTTGACAACGGCAATCATTTGCTGTTTTTCTGATCAGTTGTCAGGGGTACCCAACGACTGTTTTCTGTGAATTATCTGTTCGAAGAAGCAAATATTGCCTAGAATTTTCTTCTTGAGGACTACTCAGGTAAAATAAGGCATGGGCCTCAATTTGCCTTAATTTGCTCTCTTCAAAAGTGAAGGGGTGGTCTATATCTAAGAGCTTTTGATAGATGAAGAGGCATAAAACTTTGCCAGCGACCCACATTTTTAGTTTGTGTCAATTTCGTCCTTTAAAATTATGCAAATTAGGTCACGTGATCTCCATCGGCTGAAAAAAGCTTGTTCTTGAAACGGCAACACTTTTTCGTGTGTCCTCAATTATTTTACCGGTTGCATAATGTTAAGGCCTTTTAATATATCACTTTTGTGCTTGGCCTTTTTAGATATTTAAAATCGAAAGCGTTAAGATGGGACACAATTGCTTTGGGGGACTGGGTCTAGTTGAAAAAGCCGTTTATTTTCTAAAAAAGTAAAGAATTCAAAAAAGGCCAAGCACAGCTTTCTAGATGCTTTCATTACACATCGTCCTAAACCAGTCCGGTTTAATAACTCACAACAAAAGGTGTTGCCATTTTTGTTTAAAGAGTTTTTATTGTTTTCTGGCCTTGTTGAGTCACGTGACAATATTTGCATTATTGAAAACCACATAATTGACAGAAAACACACATGTATGTATCTGGCAAAGTCTCATCTTTTTACTGCTTAAGTGCTCAGAGATAGACCACCCCCCATCACTTTTTGACTGAATCACTGGGGACCCATGCCTTAATTTACCTGAGTACTAGAAATTTCTGAATGACCGTTCCATTCAGGTACAATTTTCGAAGCTCATTTCATAAATTCCCACTACGATTTTCTGAAGTTTAACTTCTCACATTTCACTCCTCATGCTGGGCTAATTTTCGTCCGAAACCCGAAAATTTTTTTATTCAAAAATGTGATGGAGAGAGGATTAAGAAAAAATCTCATTTTCGTAAAACGTCAAATTGCATCTAAAACTATCAGGAAACTTATACGATACGATACGATACTTTATTTAACGTGGATATTATGCTTAGCTTGTAATTTCGAAAAGACTTAAGTTCCCCTATACTTATTTCATTTTATTAGCTTCGCCTATTACTGAACAATGAATAATACTATTCTTATTTAAGCAGGGGTGTCACAACAGCGATGAGCCAATTACAGTTGTCCCAGATACAAATTTTATGGCGCCGCTTCGATTGGTGGACTAATAAAATGTTGGTGCTTAGAGTAGGCATGGATCAGAGAGAACTTAAAGCAAAGCTAGCGCTATCAGCAAGAGGGACAAAACCCGGGTAAACAGCCCGAGTGTCTCGGCGGTTTCATTTTAGTTAAACATAACTAAAACTAAAACTGTGACGAGTCATGCCCGCGAGCAACGAGTCAACCCACTTTATTTCGAAGCCCTCGCATGACAGGCATGAATGCAGTATGGTTCTATTGAAGTCAAGTAAAGAGTTTGACGCAATTCAAGGAGCAGTAACTGCCTGATTTTCAAAAACTATAAACCATCAGTATAAGTATTTAAAAAGGATATGAGTTTAGACCCCTACTTGAGACGGACCTACGGTGAAATCTTTACGGGGAGCATACACCGGATCCCCTCCCCCCGGACAATCGTAATGCTTCAGAAGCTGGTTACGACATACAATTGCCAGTCCATCCAATGTGTTAAACTTACAGGTTAGGGTGATTTGAGATCTAGAATTTTCGGAACATTTGTTGTAAAATTTCTTGCTTACCAGGATTTTCGAACATCTAAAAAATGGTATAATTGCCCATTTTTAACGGATTTTTACCCTAGAAAGGTCAGATAGAATTTTAGGGAGCCTGTTTTCTGGCTGAAATTTTCGAAAAGGTAGTTCTGATCCCTATAATTTTCGGATCACTTGACTTTAAGTGGTTTTGAACTATATTCTCGTTGGGTGATCCTGTAGGATGGATTTGGGGACAATATCATTTGTCATGTAGGTCAGTGAAAAAAGGCAGCTAAAGAGCTGATGTGGCTACTCCCTCACACGTCAGGTGCAAATCGCGATGTTAGGCTGGTAGGGTCTTGCCGCATAATAATGCTCTTGCAGTCCTTGCAAGAACTTCCGCAAGAAACGCACAAACGAAATGTATTATGGGATATGTGAAAATGGCCCATACTGTGCTATAAAACAGGTTACCCACTCTATATCACATGCAGTGTGTCTGACAGAAAAGTGAAAGACAGCAACATGGGTTCATGGCGAGAGCCTCGACGTTTTCTAATTCTAATTGTCTCGTTAGCCGTTTGTCTTAACATTATTGACGTGAAAGGAGAAGGAAAACTTGCCTGTGTAGTTCAAAATACCGATGACAAAACTCTTCAGGTAAAACCCGGATGTGACTCGTCGGAGCCGCGCGCAGTAGCTTGGGGGAAATTTCGGGACGAAATTCATTCTACTGGGCAAGTACTGAAGGAAATAAAAGCAATTATGAGTCAATAATGCTATTATAAATAATACTGCTCTAGTTTTAAATCTCACTTATCGCATTGAAGTAAATTGTAAGACTACATTTTTTGAAAAGAAGATGCAGTTATACAGCTTATGTAATTTACTCACTCTCTCGTGACTCTAATTATATGTGAGGAGGAAATGGTTAAAACAATCGTGGACACAAGTGGTTGTTGGAAGATTTGTGAAAATTATTCTCGTTTAATGCTTATTATTTCTTATTTAAAATAATTGCACATATCGCAGACCAAATGTGCAAGTTTCCTGAGCAGATTATACAACATTCAACTTTGGAATGGGGTCAGTGTAGCCGACCCCCAAATCCCGCCTTAATTGTTCTCGGAAGTCCCGTGTTCAAGTGCGCTTTCCATTCAGCAAAAATTCCGGTTTGAAATTTCACGTGCCCAGTGTAACAGTACATTCCGGTTGCACAGACTCAACCCAACTGAGCCACTGCACCTTTGGTAAACTTGTTCTTGCAAGCAGGATACAAAAGAGTGGTACTGGGGACAACAATTTTCTCAAATGAGAAGGTACACTTTGATCCAACCTACTGAAATGGCTAAATCGGTCAAAGAGGACCACCATCAAAGCTGGTCCTGAAAATTCTGGTCGGATCAAACTGAAATGGTCCTTTCCATTTGATAACATACCAACCAAAATTATTCCGAAATTTTGGGTTGATTAGAAAGTGCCACAAATCCTTGATCACACTTGTAAATAGCCTCTAGCCAGTTGGGATTCTGGCCCAACTAGCATCAGTGCAATAAATATTGCTGAGGGTAAATCACAGAAAAAAGAAAAGAAAAGGAAAAAAAGAAGTGGCCATGGGGTGGTAGGGGGGAGGAAGGTTGGGGAGGTGTACATATTAGCACCTCACGTACAGTCGAACCCTGCTTTATGAACTTGTGCTTAATATGGACACCTCGTTATTACGGACAGTTTGCTTTCTCCCTAGCCTTTACATTTTCTCTAAATTCAACCCGCTTAATACGGGTGTTATAGTTCAGTTTTATCCTTGGTTTAAAGTTCATTTTTCTTTGTTTTTGGATATGGTAATATGTGATAATGAGTTAGAAACAAAGGGAAACAACATTCATACTAAGAATAAAAATAATTGATCCTCAACAGGGACAGCCCATTGACACGGATGAAACTTTCTATTTCCCTCTCAGTGTCTGTATTAATGTCAGGGTTTGCAGGGCTCAAAATGATTTCTTGGACAGTGGCCGGACACGATGATTGACCAAAGAAATTTTTTGCTTGGTCAAGTCTTGTTTTCAGACCGGTCTAATGACTAAACAATGGGAAAAAAATGAACTAATCCTTGTGTAATTTTGTATTAATGAACGTCATTGTATTTTTACAAAGAGACAAAATCTAAGATTTATGGGTGAGTGTTTGGCTGTTTGTTCAAGAATAGGGGTCTGTGTGATCTCGGAGTCAACATGCCCGGCAAGTGGAGCTTTTGGCCAGTCAAGACACCATTCTGGCCGGACATTGTCTGTTGACTGGCCATTATTTTGAGCCCTGGTTCAACTGTATCTTCATGTACCTTCCCAAGAAGTTTGAGAAAATATTGAAGGGCAACAGTGCAAGTTGTCTTTTGAAATCATAACTTGATATAAGAATTCCTTTGTTCATTGGGAAGGGTCAACGTTGCACAGAGCCTGCTTGAGTGGGTAAACTTGGTAAGGGTTTCACTGGATGCCCATGGTCTTTAATATTTAAACCCTGTTTCAGGAAATCTTTAAATTCAAAACAATCACCTCAGCCTGAAAGTGGGCCAATTTGTAATGCCCAGCTGGTATTAAGTAAAAGTGCAATATCGTTCTAAAGCTTCTTGCATCTAAGGTTGAGATCAAGTGCACTTTCCTTTTTTTCAATAAAATGTTATAATTATGTTTGGAAAATTTGATGCAAACAAACAAATATTATGGTGAAGATGGAATTTCCTTGATAAATTGGCTTGGCCCAACTTGTCAATTTCAACGGAAACTCTTTATATACCATTTTACGTACATCACTGCCTTTTTTTTATTTAAAGACTACTTACCTTGACAGGACTTGCTCAGTCAGTAGCTTGGCCGCAGAGTGGGAGGTTGTGGTTTTGATCCACAGGGTCAGACCAATACTGATCAGGGTCTTCAAAAAACCTAGAAATGAAGGTACTGCCTTTTTAAATTTGCTTTAAAAGGCTAGACCTATGCACAGCTCAAATGACCACCTTAATTTTGAGGTCCCATCTCCAGTCGGAGATGCAATGATGGTGTTCTCATAGTCATTTGTGCTAAATAACACTCAAAGTGCATTTATTTTGTAATAATATCATAATTTTTGTGATAGATGGTCATTCCTTGAGGTTCACTCAAATGGCTCGTATCCGGATATGACTCAGGCAGTGGCAGTGGGAATGACTGAGGGATTTCTAACTGGAGAATTGATTTACAAAGCTTATCAAAACACCCTGGCTGGTTACTGTGATTCTGAGCCAAAATTCTGCATGAAGCTTGGCAGGTTTCTTGCTGAAAATGAAAAATGGATGATGGCACAAATTACTAGTAACCCTGGTGACAAATATTGGTACCAGGTCAGTTAAAGTATATACTGCTTTATGAGCAGGGTTAAAACATGAGTTGCAGCTAAATGGTTAAATAGACTTTAACCACTACAAACTGTAATTACTGACAACTTAGAATATCTGATGTAGCCCTAATAATATTACTATTACACTAATATTGAGATTGGGGCTACTTTAGGCAAGAAAAAAGAGAGATTTAGAGTCGCGTTTACAGCAAATAAAGGGCAACTTTCATATCCAATTTTAATATTTTTATGAATATAAATATTAGATAAAAATAATTTGTAGAAACTGTGAGGTATGGTTTAACAATTAAAGTTGCTAGATCAGCTCCCATATCCATCTCTAAATGCTCTTATAAATAGAAAAAGCAAATAAACATACATGTATCTACGTGCATAGATTCAATTAACTGAAGATATATATTTTAAACACTGCACTGCCAACCTTCTGAATCAGTTTTATGGATTGACTTTTATAGTATCGCAATCATTGACCCTCTGTAGCAGCAAGTAAACCAAACTGTTAGCACTCAATGGATCGATACTTTATTTAAGTGTCAAACTAAAGTAGCAGGAACCACTAAATGGGGACACTATGAATTAAAATAAGCAGCTAATTTGTAGTAATTTGTATCATCATTATTGACTAGCGACCAAAGTGTAAAATTTATAAGATTATTAACATGTGTATAATTGCTGAATTTTAAACAAAACTGTTCACAAGTGCATATGAGCTTAGTAAAAATGATAGTGTGTTCATAAGAACATAAGAAATGACATAAGAACTTAAGCCCTGAACTTGTCAGCGTTATTGCATCAGTGTAACTTCAATATAAAATACACTATGTTGGGCTAATGTCAGGTTTAATTCATGTTATTAGGTGAAGCTTATTCTTGCACAGTTAGAAGGCCTCAAAAAGGGTTATGCAGCAAATGCAAGCCTTCCCTCCATTTCGGATTTTGCATTCCTGTAAGTTTTGACATATGATGATTGCAAAGATGATTTTATTGTAGTTAAACTGATCCAGGAATGATATATATGTCGCCTGAAGTAAGAGAAAAAAGAAAAAGATTTTTCTGGAGAGAATTAAGTCTAAAATATTTATAAATTTTGTAGTAATGATTATTATTTATAACAAATGCAGTTAACTCTTGCCTTGTGGACACCTTGCTAATATATATGGACACTGCACTAATGCGGACAGCAGCTAAATACTGGGAAAAATCAAATTACAGGTGTTTGACTTAATAAACTCCTGCTATTACGGACTCTTGCTAATGAGGACACTAATTAACTTGAGGTCCCTTTAAAGTGTCTACAAGAAAGGCTATAAAGGAGTTGACTGCAGTTTATTATTATCAATGATTAATATTTATAAGTTATTGTTTTTGATGAAGTGGCAAATTGAAATATATTTTACCACATAAAATGATAGAGTATTTTTGAATGTTTTGTTTTGGGCACAATAAACATAAATAAACTAAATAAATGCAGGCTACAATTCACTGATTTCTCTTTTCTGTTTTCTTTGTTTTTAACAGATTGATGCAGGCAGCTTTGGACCTACCAGCGTTGGAGGAGGTGTTAGGAAAAAAGAACATACATCATGTGATTGGTTCAGGCCACTGTTCTGCACTAATCAAACTGATGCCAGGCAACAAAGACCTGTTCATTTCTCATGTTACGTGGGATTCATATTCAGGAATGCTGAGGGTGTTTAAGCTTTATGATATCCCAGTCAGTGTGAGTGGAGATAAAGGTAAGTCACATCACCAAAAAGCTGGCCTTTTTACCAGAAACTACCCTCTCCTCCGTGTTGACTGCAAGTGGGCTTCAATGAGAATCATACATGTACAGTCAAAACTTTCCCACCATAATTCAACAGACTCCTCTCTATTACGAACAATTCTGTTGGTCCCTTTGATTTCTTAAGTCTCACATTACTGTTAAACACTCCACAAGCATAAGCTGTAAACAATGTTTATTACAAGAACAAACTACATACTGTCCAATTACATCAGCTACAACACATGGTTCGTCCTCACTTTTCCTGGCAGTCCTCATGGTATAGACACACTCATGTCATGCACCACTCACATGGGTGTCACACGTCACTCTACATTGTCTTCCTGTTTTTTTTTCTGTCTAGTGTGAATTGATAAGTTGTACACAAGCTGTATCTCTTGTCCTTAATATAAAGGTTTGGCTGTTTAATAATGTATTTAGCATTCTCTGCAATCATTTTTTCAGTTCCCTGAGGAATTTGTTGTGCCCTCTTTTTAACATAGTTCCTGATCTTAAAACTGCTGCCCTTTGTTAAAACACTAGTTATTTTATATACATGTATGTTTTGACTATGATACCAGCTGCTCCCTAGGAAGTAATAGTTAAATTATTGATAGTTTCCTGTGTCCCTACATGAGTTGAATGAATTTTTCTCACTTTTTGGGTTTAATGACAATGATAGTGATAATAATAATTTGATGATGATGATGATGATGATGATAATAATAACAATAATAACAATAATAGGAGTAATGATAATAATAATTTTTTAATAAATAAATATAATAATAGTAATATTAAAAGTAATACATGCAGTTAGATACATGTACTTTAGGTCAACTCTGTCTGTAACAAGACTTTATACTTCTACAATGTAGTTAATTAAAACCTGATTCTCCTATTTAAGTTTTATAATTGCTGGTTAATATTTTAGGAGACATCATTGCAGGAAGAAAGCAAAGTTTTTCCTCATACCCAGCCAGTATGACTAGTAGTGATGACTTCTACATGTTGAGCAGTGGCATGGTCAGTGGAACAAAATTTTTTTTTTTTTATGATTATGTGCTATTATTATTTTTGCCAGGATGTACTCATGTTTGTTATTCTACCCTCATCGTCAGTCCAAAACGGTAGAGACAGCTTAAGGGGTCTGTGCTCCTCCCTCCCTCAGACCCCCTAGTGCTATGGCCTCAAAACAGACCATTTGCTAAACAATGCATGAGAAGAAAACCCATACCACCGGTAGTAAGGGTCTTTGTCACGAGGATATGCACTGTTTTTTGGCAATTCTGTACTGAAGGCATTACATTCAGTGGCGGCTCCAGACCTTCCGATTTTGTGGGGGGTGGGGGGCGATCATCCAGACCCTGAGATAAGGAAGGGCCTGGTCTCAAAAAACATTTTTTTTCGACCCTTTGGGTGTCAGTTTGGTCTAAAAATAAGGGGGGCCCAGGCCCCCTCCCTTTGATCCGCCACGGACATATACGTAGTGCCTTTACACACACAGTTATGAGTTATGAACAAGATATCTAACAACTTTCATCAGAGAGCAGTAACAATAATTTATTTCTCGGTGATTTTTGCGGGTATAGCATTAAAACTTCATGGCTGTCACTATGGGCCGTGGGGGGGATTTTCCCTGACTACCATGATGATGACCGCCGGCTATTTTCATAGGAAACAAAATGAAAATGAGACCAAAAGAACTCTGTGGCTGTTCAGTTCCCCACCTGCATACTGTACTAATAGCAAATATGCGTAAACTTGCCATCATTGGCAACATATGACAGGAAACCATTTCAGTGCCTAAATTTAGTCTTAATATCAGAACATTAAATAATATCCATGTAGCAGTGATAATTAGTTTGATAAGGAAAGAGGGATGAAGCAGTGACAAAGACAATGATGAGTAATGTTTCAGTAGTTAACATTTACATTAACTGTATGCTTTGAAAAGGTTCTACAGTTGTGTTTTTTCTTTGTTTGCATAACAGGTATCTCAGGAAACCACTATTGAAAACAGTAACCCAGACCTGTGGAAGTATGTTACAGAAACCGGTATTGTACTAGAGTGGATTCGTTCTATTGTGGCCAACCGATTAGCAAGTACCTCGGAAGAGTGGGCCTACTTATTTTCAAAATACAACAGTGGAACGTAAGTTATAGGCCATCTGAAAGATCTACATGTATTCTTTGTTAAATACCTCTTTCCTATAAGCTAAGTTAGACCTTTTTCGACAGTGATTTGGTATTTTTTAGAACATCAACCAGATCAAGAGGAAATTAGTTAGCTCATTTCCTCTTACCAGCTAAATGTATAATCATTCAAATAATAAATGAGTCGGTCAATAGGTAAATAAAAAAATCAGAATTGCGAAATATAAGAGGAAAAAAGACTAAAACACTTTTAATGTAAAACTGCAAATGATACATGTAGCAGTAGTCATGGTTTGCTGACAAATTGTAAATGAATATTCATTTGCGTAAGTTGTTGTAAGGGAATTTATAGCACTAAACCAGTGTTGCCATGCACATTTGTTCTATTATTGGTCAGTTAACGGTGGGTTTAATACAGTTGCTTGCGCCCACTCTTGTAAGTGACCAGCTTTAGTTATGAGCAGCACTATGAAACCCCGTTTGAAGTATGACTTAAGCTCTGAATTGAAAAGAAATAATTTCTTTTCAAGAAAAGCTTATTTTTCCGCGCGTCATCAGCAGTTATTAGGGAGATTAGGCAACGACGACAACAACAACGCTTTTTTGTACATTTCTTTGCTGTCGTTGCATGACAACAACGTGAAACTTCCTATTTTCACGTTTTGCGGAGGACATGAACACTGACAAGACAATTATTTTCTTTTTCTTTTCCTGAACTTCGATGCAGTCGTTTAGAATTTAACTCCAGAAAAATTCGCCTTTTTTGTCGAATTGAACGAGATGGAATTTTACACGCGATAACGTTTGAAGCAGCTAGCTCGTTTTCTCTTCTTAAGTGACGTTATTGTTAAATGTAGGCGTCGCCGTCGTCGTTGCTCAAGCTTCCTGTTATTCTCCTTTGCTGATTATGCTTCGAAAAGTTGAAAAGAGGCTCTCCTTTTATATTCGTACTCTTTAAGTAAGTGGAGGAGAAGGAAGGGCGCTCATTTGCAACATGTTGTTTGGCTAGCGGGGGGCGGGGGGATGGTGGGGTGGTGGTAAGGGGAAAGGAAGGGTTGGTTTGATGCATGTAGACTCTTCCTGTATTTTCAATTTATTATTTTCGTCAATTATTTTTGTTGTTGTGTTCTTTCTTTCTTTTTTTCAAATCAATCGACACCTGTATCTGTTGCTGCCCCTTGTGGTACTTCATGTGATGAAAACGTTCTTCTGGAACAGCTACAACAATCAGGTGTGTGCCACTTTCGACGTTAGTGTGCTTGGAGTAGTTCTCTTTCTAGAGAACTACTTTCTTTCAGTTTAGACTGGAGCGAGCGATGGTGGACGGACGTGTGTGTGCGAGCTCTGTAGCCGTAAGCGTCGAGCAACGTGAATTCTCCCCCGAACAAGATATTCCAGACCCTGCAACATATGTCTCTTCTGTCAAGACGGACGAGTTAAAAGCAGAACTGATCAAGCGTGGACTCAAACGAAGTGGAAATAAAAGCGTACTGATCGATCGACTACGAGCCGCCATTCAATCTCAAGACCAAGGCGAAGAGCCGATTGAGAGGAGCAGCTCGAACGCTGACATGGATGAACGTTTAACGGCCCGGTCTTGTTCTAATAACAAGGTCATACTTGAAGATTTATATTCTTTTATTGAGGCTAAAGTTAAAGAAGTCTGCCGCTTTGAAATTGAGAATCTTAAATCCGAAGCGAGCGCGTCTTATGCAAATGAGCTGGTCATATCACTGCAGAATGAGAACAAAGATCTTCAAGACAAATTGCAGGAGTTGGAGACCCACCACACCATTTTGAAACAAGAAGCTAATTCGTTGCGTGAAGGTATTGAAATCCAAAAACCCAGAGCCAAGCCATTTCTTATTTCAAACTGGTATAGACCTCCGAATTCTCCAATTGAGCTCTTTCAGTTTGATAAGTTCGAGGTCCTTCTGTCAAAGATTGAAGCTGAAAATGTTGAATCAAATATACTAGGTGACATCAACTGTGACGTGATGGCAGTTGCTACTGCTAATGAAACTAGACACCTAATTGAACTCTGTGAATTGTTTCAATATACTCAATTGATCAAGGAGCCTACACGCGTCACTTCAAGTACTAAATCACTTATCGACTTATTTCTTACCAATGAGCCGGTCAAATTTGCCACATCAGGTGTATCTCCTATTGGTTGCAGCGATCATAATTTGATCTATGTCTCTCGTAAATTAACATGCCCTAGGTCGATCCCGTGAATTATTGAATCGAGACAATATAAAAATTTTGTGCCTGATGACTTTGTGAATGACATGGCGCTGGTTCCGTGGGACACAATTGAGCAGATTGATAACCCTATTGGCGCATGGGAGGTGTGGAAACAATCATTTCTAGCAGTAGCCAACCTTCGTGCACCTGTTAAGAAAAGCAGAGTTAGAAACTCTAATGCTCCCTGGCTCACCCCTGAGATCAAACGATTGATGTGGGAAAGAGACAGAATAGATAGATAGATAGATAGATAGATAGATAGATAGATAGATAGATAGATAGATAGATAGATAGGTAGGTAGGTAGGTAGGTAGGTAGGTAGGTAGGTAGGTAGGTAGGTAGGTAGGTAGGTAGGTAGGTAGGTAGGTAGGTAGGTAGGTAGGTAGGTAGGTAGGTAGATAGATAGATAGATAGATAGATAGATAGATAGATAGATAGAAACTTTATTAAAGTGTCAAAGCCGTCTAGCCAGGGAAAAATCCCTTACTAATTTGGGGACACCAATAAAGCGTATCGCAATTGTCACCAGTGATCAGTTGAAATGGGCAGAGTACAGGAGACTTAGGAATCGTATTAACCATTCTATTAAGGCCTCCAAAAAGAATTACCATCATCCGTTCTTCGAGGGTAACGTTGGGAAAGCTAAAGCGACTTGGAATTGAATTAATACATTATTATCGCGAAAGAAAAACTCTGCTCCGGTGTCAAAATTGATTATTGGTGACACGGTGATAACTGATCCTCATGGGCTAAGCAACGCTTTTAACAGGCATTTTGTCGATATTGGCCCTAACTTAGCGGCCAACATAAATCCCCCTCGAGTCAGTTCGTGATTTTGTAGAACCGTGTGATAGCACCTTCGAGCTCGAATTACTGACAATTGATGGACTGCGCAAACTTGTGAATGATATTCCTGTGGGTAAGGCTGATGACCTCGACGGTATTCCAACTTGCCTCTTAAAGCTTTCTTTTCCATCCATTGCGTCTTCCCTTACACACATTTTTAATTTAGTTATTTCTAAGGGAATCATTCCCAAAGACTGGAAGAGTGCTAGAGTAACTCCAATTTTCAAAGCTGACTCTAAAGTTGACCCAGCCAATTACAGGCCAATTTCTGTACTTTCTGTAATTGTCAAACTCTTTGAAAAAACCATATTTAATCAGGTTTATTCATATTTAAATGATAATAAGTCACTTTCGAAAAATCAGTCTGGCTTTAGACCTGTGCACTCTACCCTTACAGCTCTTATTGACATCACAGACAACTGGTATCTCAATATCGACGATGGTTTGACAAATGCCATTTCTGTTTATTGACTTAAAAAAGGCTTTTGATACTATTGACCATGAAATCCTTCTGTCAAAATTGGAGCTGTATGGGTTTAAAGGTGTTAGTCTCAATCTTTTCCGTGACTGCCTCTCAGATAGAACTCAGGTTACAGTTATAAACAACGTAAATTCCGAAACATTGTAGCTTCGTAAGTTGTGGGGTGTCTCAAGGTTCAATCCTCGGCCCCCTACTATTTCTATTGTACATTAATGATCTCCCTAACTGTAACCTTCTAGCGGATGTGAGAATGTACGCCGTTGACACTAATCTCACGTTTGCCTCCAAGGACCCTAATGAGTTGTTTTCATCCCTGACTCATGATTTGGGCAATCTGAAGCTATGGCTCGATTCTAACCGTCTAAGTCTTAATGTCCTCAAGACTAAATGTCTGTTTACAGGCACGAGGCAAAAAATCTCTCTTTGCTCCCTAGCGATCCACACATATCCCTCGACGGGCATTTAATTCAGATCATGATTTAGCCTGCGTAGCGGGCGTTTGAAAGAAGGGCGCAAGAGATAACGGGGCATACGTGGGAGACACGCGAGGGGAGAAGGAACGAAAAAAAGTGATTTTGAAGCCTCTTGGGCAGGCGCTATCTCTCCCCTCACGTGTCTCTCCCGCGTGCCCCGTTCTTTCTTGCTCCCTATTTTCAAGCACCTGGCGCCGGTTCAAACGTTAGATAGCGCAATCCACCGGATAAATCACTATCCAGCGGATAAGTATCAGAGAAACCAACTGCGTTATCCACTAGATAGATCTTTATTCGGTAGATAGCGCAATCCAACGTTTGAAAAACCGGGGCCTGCTTAGACTGCGAGCAGTCTCTCTTTTTCTTCAGATTCAGTGAGAGCAATGCACGCGCGTAGCCATTTGCGTGTCTTGCGTTTTGCTCGACGGACTGCAGAAAAAAGAGAGACTGCTCGTAGTCTAGGGCCTGCTACGCAAGCTTATCATTATTCTTCGGTCAGGCTTAAAGAAAAACAGCTTTCGTTCCATTTGAAATAATTATTTGTTTCCAGTGTTGTGTTTTATGATCCTTGTACAAGCCCCTCTAGACTGTCCACAGTCCTCTATTTTTCCCCAAGATCATCGAGATTGAGAGCTTTGCGTTACGGGCTACCCATCTTGCCGACGCCCGCCCCCTCGGTACATTTGAAAATCAAGATAGCCATGACAGTAAGACGCGGTATATCTAAACGATCTCACGAAAAAATAGGGGACTGTGAACAGCAAAGCCCCTCGGTGGGTTGAAAAGATAATTCATTTATCATATATTTATTTTCTTGCAAATTTATTAGTGGATGGTTCTTGATTACAAACGATTCACACCTGGAGAGAACATCAAGCCTGGAACGCTGTGGATCCTGGAACAGCTACCGGGGATAATAGAATCAGCCGACATGTCTTTTTTCTTACAAGAGAGCACCTACTGGGCCAGTTACAACATACCGTAAGTGCAAACGACAGATTTATACCATTTTTATTATAGTTACATTGTATTATTCAAACGCACCTAATTCGCGCAATTACAAATTAATATATTACACTAACCGTAATTAGCCCCTGCTAAAAGGAGCGGGTAGTGCGATTAAATTTAGACCAAGAGACTATAAAGGGGACAGAGAGGGCATCCCCCATGTACACCCTATTCCATAGGTAATTCGTCTCGAGTTATTTTTAACACCACAGATCTCAAGGGGGATTAGACAACAGCCAATCACATAGCGCAAATGTGTTCCGCGTGGATGACCCACGATGAGAGCCACGCGTCCTTCACGAAATGACGCAGAACAAAATGGGGGGAGACGCGGAGAGCGATTTTGCTATTCCTTTTGTCGACGAAAACGACTACAGCGAGATTTCTGCGAAAGCTGTGTCAGCGAAACCGAAATTAAAAAAGAATCGCCCTTCCTCTCTTGTATAGAGCTAACAGTAGAGTAGGGAAATCCTTAACACACTGAATATTCTCTCAGGATCATTTATAATTTACAGTTTGAAGAGAGCAATTTCTGGTTTGATGTTTATTTTTTTCCGTCTTTATAGCGATTATTCCTACCCACTTACTTTGTCAATTGTAGGCGAACCCTCCTAAAGCTGAATTTCAAGGACCATATTCAAGCTCAGAAAGAGAAATAAAATTTCGTCGTTGCTTATTTACGTCCTCCATAAAACGCGAAATTAGGCATTTTCACGTCGTAGTCGTGCAAAAACGGGAAAGAAATGAACAAAAAAGTGTGTTGCACGTGCGAAGTTGTTGTTTTGCTAATTAAACCTATTGTTTTTTTGACGTTCTAATTGTCGTCCGCGTCGTTGGATCTTAAACTCCCTAAATTGTACAAACGACCGGTTTCAATAGACCGGCGAAATTTCTCATTTTATTAAAGCACTGAGGTTACGACAACTTCGAGTTAAACTGATTTCACGGGTTGTCAAAGAGTCCAGCGATTCCCTTTTACCAGGTGAGCGCCGACTCATTTCGCTTCAATATTCAGGAATGCTCTCGATCTTTTTACGCTTTCATTGCCTCTCGCCCGACATGTTTTGCACGGCGTTTGGTCATGCGAAACCTCCACGAAACATCCACGCCTCGCGCGAGGTAACTTTATCCCGATTCTAAAAATAACTCGAGACGAATTACCTATGGAATAGGGTGTATATGGGGGATGCCCTCTCTGTCCCCTTTATAGTCTCTTGATTTAGACTGATAAATTACATAAATTTTTAGTATTTAACAAAATAAACAATATAGTGAAAAGACCTTTCCAGTATTCCACTCCAGTGATGACACACAATGAAACCAGGTCAGAGCTTGTCAAATTCACACTCTGTATAAATCACGGAATTTTGTCAACTCGAGTCTCTAGTTGGTTACACTGGTTAAAGGCGAATCCGCAACCTCGTCCCCAGGGCTGGGGACGAGGTTGGCGTATCCGCGAATCACCTTAAGGACATGACCGAAACCTGTAACCTCGCATGAAAAGTCTCAGGGACCCAGCGTATAAGTTGGTGCCTTTGTTTACCGAAATCCAGTTAAAGGTCTATTACAGACGGCAAGCAGTGTTGAAAGAATTAATTCCTGAAGATTATGCCAGCGACTGAGACTAGTAATCGCCTCAAAGATCGTCTCAAGATAAAAGCTTTAAATTCTGATGACCCTTGAGGGCAAAGATTTTTGAACGCATAATTTATGACCAGCTGTATAAATACTTGAAAGATAGTAAACTACTGTCAAATCACCAATCAGGCTTTCGTACTATACTCACTCGACCCTTACTGCCTTACTTGAAGCAAACGATAGTTGGTCATTGAATATTGACCACGGCAACATTAATGCCGTTGTCTTTCTGGACCTCAGAAAGGCTTATTAGCATACCTTACCGCTATCTTAACTTGACTGCTACAATATAACCGGCCCCGAAATAGACTGATTCAGGTCATAACTTAGTGGTCATTCACAATCCTGTGCAGTAAACAGCTGTGAGTCGGCTGAGACAATTGTCACCAGTGCTGTACCCCACGGGACCATTTTAGGCCCCTTATTATTTTGTTGTACAGAAATGACTTGCCCAATTGTCTGCATTATTCTCAACCGAGAAGGTAGGCCGACGATACAGGCATTACCTACGCTAGCAATGACATCAACGATTTTAATGAGAAGCTTAATTATGATCTGGACGGGGTCTATGTTTGGCTTGTAGCTAATCAGATAAGCTCACGCTAAACATGAAATAAACTGAGTTTCTCCTCACTGGCTGAAGACAAAGACTATGTAACGTATCGGAGAAACCAAGTATATATTGTCGTCAATGAAGCTCCAGTTAAACAGGTTTTAGTTCCTAATTCCCTTTGTGTAAACTGAATCGGGGTGAACATATTCAGATGATTTGTAAATAGGTTAGCTTCTGGCATTACTGAAATTAAGCGCGTCGGAAACTTTGTTCCTCGTGAAACCTTCCACACTATTTTTTGCGCTCTTTTACAGCCTCGCTTCAAATACTGCAGCACGGTTTGAGCAAGTTGTAATAAGGGCCTCCACAGAACCGTGCTGCTCGTATAATTACTTCTTTAAATTACGGCGCTAGTCTGGATGAGCTCCTTCAGTTACTCAATTAGCGTAAATTTGAGCTGCAACGTAAGGTCGATTTATCTATTCTTATTTATAAGGATCTTAATAATGAAACTCCTGAGTATCTGAGCTCAAAATTTATATTTACGTATTGACTCAAGGCTATATAACTTAAGAAATACCGGGTGAAAAAGAACTGGCAGTACCGCTTCCCCGTACTGAACACTTTAAAAAGAGTTTCAGTTATAGTGGATCAGTATTGTGGAATAGTTTGCTGGATCATTTAAGGCAGGCATCGTCACTGACAAGTCTCAAATCAAGTATTCGTTGCCACAATTTCCAAGAGTAAGGTTGTTTTTACACGGCGTCCTTGTAAAGCAGGAAGTTTTCCCTCTTTAACGCTTCATGTTAGTTTAATTTAAGTAGATCCATTCTTATATTCTATCGTATAATATCATTCGTTGCTAGTTTTTTTGTTTCTTTTTTCATTCCTAGTAACTGCCTAAAGGACTTAACCGTTTCTAAATAAAGTTATCATATCTTGTCTTATCCTATAATCAAATGGGTGAACGTGTAAATGAAAACATAAAGTAAATATATTTAGATAAAATGAAATTTGCTTAACTTTGATTGTTTTTTCTTTCAGGTATTTTCCGTACATTTACAACATTAGTGGCACCATGGCGAATTACAAGAAGTTTGGTGCATTTTTTAGTTATGCGGACTGTCCTCGGGGACAGATCTTCAAACGTGATCACAGCAAAGTTGTTGACATGGAGACTATGATGAAACTTATGAGGCATGGAATAGTTTATTTCCTGTTACATGGTTCACTCTGTAACGACGGGAAAGCGTTTTCCTAGTTTATCTTGGTGGGAATTTTTAGAATTTTTAGCGAGAATGTCGTAGTGGCGGAAACAAGATATAAAATGTTAGAAGGTTTAAAATTTGCGATCGGAAGAGGGCGTAACCTCCTTCAATAAAGATAACACTGCTAACCTTTCTGATGAAAAAAGTTCAGGAAAGCTTTCCGGGATGTCTATTTGTTTTGCGAATACGCGAAAAAAAATCTCCCCCTCGTAGTCTTTCTCGTCTTTGAATCTAAAGGTCTCTATTCTCGCTAAAACCCGTTAGAGAAAGACTGTGGCTATCACGTTTTCCCTCCAAATGACGCTTATTCACTCGCGCGCACTACTTATTATTGAGAAAATCTCGTACGCGTAGTCGCCTCTTTTTGGAATTTAAAGGTCTCTATCAACGTGCATAAAAGATATCGCCTCTTTTGTTTTCTGCACAGATTAAGCTTAGAAACTGTTTTGGTATTTCAGATACAATGACTTTAAACAAGACCCTTTGTCTCGTTGTAACTGCACCCCACCTTACAGTGGAGAGAATGGCATCTCTGCTCGCTCAGATCTTAATCCCGCAGACGGAAAATATCCAATTAGTGCACTGGGACACAGAAAGAGCGGCGGGACTGATGCCAAGGTACGTCTCGCTTTGCTATTAAGTTATGTATTTTAGCACAGACAGACGGGGCTTAAAGCAGCCTAGAGAGAAAGTGAGTGATTGGGATTCTGAAGAAACCAAAATTAACTGATTTTCCGATGGTACTGACTAATCAAGTTTAATACAATCAACTGACTATTCAGAACTCATTTTGAATCTGAAGATGACCAGCATACATGTTGTCGAAACGCTCGTCCTGTCAACAATAGAGGATTCAGCTGATTCAGGACGGCACTCACTCAGACGGTCTTTAATAGGGAGCTTAAGCAAAGGCGTTTTTGAGCGTCGCACGTAAACGGAAATGAGATTTCTTCGTCTCTCAAATCTCAAATCTCAAATCTTTATTTTAACACGGTAAAAATTCATCAGGTTTTTTGTTACATATGAAGTATAAACTACATAACAATATTTAATAATAATAATAAATACATATCTAAAAAGTCTCTTATTATATATTATATTATTATAGACACGATTTGTCCAAACCTTGGGCAAAAATACCGCTCAAGAATGAAAAAAGTCCACTTCCAGGTTGACGTGCGTCGCTAAAAAACGTCTTTGCTTAAGTTCCCTATTCTCGCCTTCGGCCGACGTCTCGCGGCTGTTTTCTGAGGCTACTAATGAAAGAAAAATAAAGATTGCACGAAAGACGATTCACTCTCAATCGTGACGCTACAATTCCTGGAACAAACACTGACTGCGCACGCCATCTCTTACTTACTTTGAGGGGTTATATCAAGAGAATAGTGCTGTTTTAGTTCAATTCTGTGCTCAACTCGTTACTTAGAGTTTTTACCCATACACGTAATGTTCCTGTATAGTAATGAAGAAGATATCAACTGGCATCAGGGATCACCAACCACAATAATAGCTTTAAATTACAATTTTTTAAAAAGTTTCATTCCATGTCCATCCTTGCTATTCATTGCAAAGGACGACAAGCGGCAGTTTCAGCGTCTGGATATTGGCTTAAATAACAAAGCTATTATTTCAGTTCTTTGGGAGAACAAATTTAAGCCGGACTAAAAAGGTATCAAATAGCGTGACATAGCCTCGTTAATTAAATATCTTCTTTCCCGTGCCTGTTTCATAAAAACAACCACCTATGGGAGTAAAGGGGATTCTTCCATTCTCCATTTTCACATAGACCATAATACACCTTGTTTACCTCCGCCGCCTCCGCCTCCGCCCCCGCCCCCTCCCCCCCCAAAAAAAGTGTGTGCATAGTTATTTGAAAATAGTTGGTATACTAGTTATTGTATAAGACTCCAAATGAAAAACATGTATGTATGTAACCATTGTCTTCGATATCTCTTGGGATGACTGTAACATCCAGAAGAAGTTAAAAGCAATGGTTATCCAAAATTTGGAGGCGGGGAGCAAGGTGTTCTGTGGTCTATGTGAAAATAGTGGATGCTTAATGTACTTCATCGCAGCGGATTCAGTTTAAGGCAATGCGTAACCTTGACTACGAGCAGGCTCTATTTTCTTTGTCCGTCAAGCGAAACGCGTGAGACACGTAAATGACCACCCGCGTGACTGAAGGCGCGAGATGGGAGAGGCTCGACGCTCGCGCTCGTGCACTCCCCTCGCTAAATCTAAAGATAAAGAGAGACTGCTTGCAATCTACGTGTAGCCTTCCGTAGAGCGCAAATAAAAATATTGCGATGAGGCTTTGTGTTTCGCTTAGTCTCGTTCTTAACCTATTGGCTTTATATGTATTTAGATAACAAATTCAAAGATGATGAAGAAATTGCAGTGCATGGCGGTCAGCGGTCCTACCCATGATCAGCAGCCTGTATTTAAGTGGAGCACATCCGGTTGGAAACGTCCCATGGGGCACCCCGATGCGTGGAACTTTGAACCTCTCATGGTCTCTTGGGAATAACACGTTCAAGCTATAAGAATTCTTATGTTGTTGAACATCCTGAAAAGGGAACTTAGAAGAGTACAGTCGAAAAAAAAAATACACCTTTATTTTTTCCATTCTGTTCTTTTGTTTGCTAAAACCCTATCAAAAAAATATAGAAAGAAAAACTATGGATGGCCGGGACTCGTTATAAAGAGAGTGCAATGGTTATTCAGAAATAGCCTGTTTCATGTAACATTTAATTTTTGATAAAAAAATTTCACGCAAAATTTCACATTTGTCCTCGACGAAATGTTTATTTTTCGGACAATCTCTCAGTTGAGGGCATTATCCCCCGATATTACAGTCGCCGGAAGGGGTTTA
Source organism: Porites rus (assembly GCA_964035705.1). Taxonomy (NCBI): domain Eukaryota; kingdom Metazoa; phylum Cnidaria; class Anthozoa; order Scleractinia; family Poritidae; genus Porites; species Porites rus. The sequence continues at coordinate 3,348,638 of OZ038002.1, forward strand.
TTTACTTAATAATCAGAGTATGGTTAAGGTAGTTAAAAGTGGAGAGTAAAATGACATTTTTTGAAAGGTTTGTAAGAGTTTACAGGACAATAAAACGTTTTATAGTCATTACTAGCGTGGAGTTCCTTTTGCGCATTCCAACAACACCAGCTGAGTCAGGGGCTCTGAGTCATGTGTACCTAAGGGAAGCTACTTGCTTCATACTGGCAATTATTGCAATTGCTTCAATTTATTACAGCTGGTTTCAAGATCAACTCGTGCAACTAAAACTACCGAGTTGTCGATCGATGTGATTATAACATCAAACCCTCACCAAGTTATTGAAACTGGTGATCATGATCTGCCCTATGTGGTTATAATACAATACAATACAATACAATACAATACTTTATTCAAGAGATAAAAACTTAAGTCACAAAATATCTCTTTTGGCTTAAGAAACTCCGAGTTCGTAAAACGTCAGATTGCATCGAAAACTTTCGGGAAACTTATACGATACGATACGAAGCGATACGATACGATACGATACGATACGATACGATACTTTATTTCAGGTGGATATTATGCTTAGCTTGTAATTTCGAAAAGACTCAAGTTCCCCTATACTTATTTCATTTTATTTTATTAGCTTCCTAAAATGAATAAAATGCTTAATAGGCAGGGGTCAGAGGGGTGCCACAACAGCGATGAGCCAGTTACAGCTGTCCCAGATACCAAATACCGAACAGATACAAATTTTGTAGCGCCGCTTCGATTGGTGGACTAAAATGTTGGTGCTTCGAGAAGGCATAGAGAGAAATTAGAGTAAAGCTATAAGCCAAGAGGGACAAAAACCTGGGTAAACAGTTCAATTGTCTCGACGGTTTCATTTTAGTTAAACGTAACTAAAACTAAAACTGTGACGAGTCATGCCCGCGAGCAACGAGTCAACCCACTTTATTTCGAAGCCCTCGCATGACAGGCATAAATGCAGTAACTATAGATTAACTATACCAATGGAGGGGGGCACTTTTCAAGACCCTGCTGCCAAGTTATTTAATGTCCTTCCGGCAAATATTAGAAACTGTAGCGACTTCAAAGTATATTGTAGGGAAGTTAATGCCTATCTATTTAATAACATTTGTAAATAGTTTGTAAATTGTATATAGGGTTGTATTAATCTTTATGACATTTTTATTTTTTATACAATATCCTTTTATAGTCCGATATTTTTGTTTTTTTATATACATATTGTAGATTTTAATTCAATTTTATCTTTGTAGTATATTATAGTTTTTTTAATATTGTAGTTTTTAACAGGTGAAGAGCCACTGGATGGACACACTGTTAATAAACCATTAGCAGTAGCAGTAGCAGTAGCAGTAGCAGTAGCAGTAGCAGTAGCAGTAGCAGTAGCAGTAGCAGTAGCAGTAGCAGTAGCAGTAGCAGTAGCAGTAGCAGTAGCAGTAGCAGTAGCAGTAGCAGTAGCAGTAGCAGTAGCAGTAGCAGTAGCAGTAGTAGTAGTAGTAGTAGTAGTAGTAGTAGTAGTAGTAGTAGTAGTAGTAGTAGTAGTAGTAGTAGTATGGTTGTATTGAAGTCAAGTAAAGAGTTTGACGCAATTCAAGGAGCAGTAACTGCCTGATTTTCAAAAACTATAAACCATATAAGTATTTAAGAAAGATAGGAGTTTAGACCCACTTCAGCTCACTTCCAGCTATTTCAGACGGACCTACGGTGAAATCGTTCCGGGGAGTATACCCCGGACCCCCTCCCCCCCGACAATCATAATGCTTCAGCGTTTCGTTACGACCCAATTGCCAGTGGATTTGGGGAAAATATCATGGCTACTCCCCTACACGTCAGGTGCAAATCGAAATCGCGTGTTAGGCTGGTACGGTCTAGCCTGCGAAAACATCCGTTTCTCCTCGCTCTTCGCCGCTGGGAACGTTTCGCGCGAAACGTCCCCAGCGGCGAAGAGCGAGGAGAAACGGATGTTTTCGCAGGCTAGGTACGGGGTACGGTCTTACCGCATAATGTTCTTGCACGCACTGTCATGCGGGTGTTGGGGGCGGGGCAAGAAACACGCAAACAAAGTGTATTATGGGATATGTGGAAATGGCGGATTCCGTGCTATAAAACTTCAGGTAGCCCAAGCTCGAAATATGAGCATCGGAGAGCATCGGCATTGTTGCGTAACATTCAAAATATAAGGATTTGTATGGGGAAAAAAACCTTTATATAGAGAGAAAACCGTTTACATAAAAACCCATAAAACGGCCATAAATCGGCCCGTGGACCACAGGAGAGACGTAACACGCATTTTAAGTAAAGTAAGCTGTTTTTTATTAAAATCCTTTCATTTTCGTAGGCTACAGAAACGATAGGTTTTTTTCCCATACGAATCCTTATATTTTGAATGTTACGCAACAGTGCCGATGCTCGCCGATGCTCATATTTCGAGCTTGGGTGACCTGTGATAAAACAGGTTACCTGCAAGAGCCCATCGGGTGATGGGCTCCTCAGGTTACCCCTTACCGCAGGCTGCCGATTCTAGATCACGTGCAGTGTGTCAGAAAAGTGAAAGAAATCAACATGGCTTCATGGCGAGAGCCTCGACGTTTTCTAATTCTAATTGTTTCGTTAGCCGTTTGTCTTAACATTATTGCAGTGAAAGGAGAAGGAAAACTTGCCTGTGTAGTTCAAAATGCCGATGACAAAACTCTTCACGTAAAACTCGGATGTGACTCGTCGGAGCCGCGCGCAGTAGCTTGGGGGAAATTTCGGGACGAAATTCATTCTACAGGGTAAGTGCTGAAGGAAATAAAAGCAATTTTGAGTCAATAATGCTATTAAAAATAATACTGCTCTAGTTTTAAATCTCACTTATCGCATTAAAGTAAATTGTAAGACTACATTTTTTGAAAAAAGGAGGAAAAGAGGGAGTTAAGCTTATGTAATTTACTTACTGTCTCGTGACTCAAAGAGGAGGAATTAATAGTAATACAATCGTGGACATAAGTGGTGGTTGGAAAGTTTGTGAAAATTATTCTCGTTAAATTCTTATTTTTTTCTAATTTAATTTAATTGCACATATGGCAGACGAAATGTGCAAGTTTCCAGCGGTCAACACTTATTTCCATCCGCCAAACTGACGTTGAAGATTAATGATTCGTACAGAAAGTAAGGGTTAGGGTTAGGGTTGTTGCTATATATATTCAAATCAAATCATTCATTGTCAGCAAATCCTCGGTGGTGTAGGGGTTAAAGTGATGCATTGCAGAGTTGATACTCCGAGATCGAATCCTACTCGTGCCATCCTGAATTTTTTTGTTCCCTTAAAAATTGAAGAGACTTAGACTTTTATGAACAGAAATTTCAAGAGATAGAGAAATTTCATGTAAGGAAAATTTAATTGTCTTGTGAGAGCCACTGAGAGGAAAATGTCAGTTTGGCGGATGGAAGCAAGTGACGACCGTTTCAATCAGGTTATACAACATTTAATTTTGGAATGGGGTCAGTGTAGCCAACCCCCCGAGTCTTGCCCTAATGGCTAGCTGGATTTGTTCTCAGAAGCCCCGAGTTCAAGGGCACTTTCCATTCAGCAAAATTCCGGTTTGAAATTTCGCATGCCCAGTGGAACAGTACATTCCGGTTGAAAATACTGGACCCAACTGAGCCGCTACACATTTGGTAATATTGTTCTTGCAAGCAGGATACAAAAGAGTGGTACTTGGGACAGCAATTTTCTCAAATGGGAAGGGACATTTTGGTCCAACCTACTGAAATGGCTAAATTGGTCAAAGAGGACCATCATCAAAGCTGGTCCTGAATATTCTGGTCGGATTAAACCGAAATGGTCCTTTCCATTTGATAACATACCAACCAAAAATTTCAGACAACAGACAGCCCATTGATACGGATACCCAATTAATATGGACACTTTCTATTGCCCCCTTAGTGTATTTTTTTGGCCGGACACAATGACTGACCAAAGAAATTTTTTGTTTGGTCAAGTCTGGTTTTCAGACCAGTCTAAACAATGGGAAAAAAATGAACTAATCCTTGTGTAATTTTGTATTAGTGAACGTCATTGTATTTTTACAAAGAGACAATCTAAGGGCGCTTTCCATTTGTCAGAACTGACTAGCCAGCCCATTCCCACCTTAATGAGAATTTCACTTTTAATAAAAACTAGCCATCCAGATCAGTTTATCCAAAATATTATACACAGAGGGGAGGGTTTTTCAGCTAAACTTCATGGAAAAAGCCTATTTCATTGCCAGAAAGTCTGGTCCAGCCATGGTCTGGCCTGCCAGTTCTGACTTTTGGAAAGCGCCCTAAGATTTACGGGTGAGTGTTTGGCTGTTTGTTCAAGAATAGGGGTCTGTGTGACCCCGGAGTCAACATTCCCGGCAAGTAGAACTTTTGGCCAGTCAAGACACCATTCTGGCCGGACATTGTTCGTTGACTGGCCGTTATTTTGAGCCCTGGTTTGACTGTATCTTCATGTACCTTCCCAAGAAGTTTGAGAAAATATTGAAGGGCAACAGTGCAAGTTGTCTTTTGAAATCATAACTTGATATATAAGAATTCCTTTGTTCATCGGCAAGGGTCAACGTTGCACAGAGCCTGCTGGAATGGGTAAACTTGGTAAGGGTTTCATTAGATGCCCATGGTCTTCAATATTTATAACCCTGTTTCAAGAAATCTTTAAAGTCAAAACAATCACCTCAGCCTGGAAGTAGGCCAATTTGGAATACCTTAGCTGATATTAAGTAAAAGTGCAATATCGTTCTAAAGCTTCTTGCATCTAAAGTTCAGATCAAGTGCACTTTCCTTTTTTCAATAAAATGTTATAATGACGTTCGGAAAATTTGGTGCAAACAAACAAATATTATGGTGAAGATGGAATTTCCTTGATAAATTGGCTTGGCCCAACTTGTCAATTTCAACGGAAACTCTTTATACTATTTTACAAACATCACTGTCTTTTTTTATTTAAAGACTACTTACCATGACTGGACTAGCTCAGTCGGTAGCTTGACTGCAGAGTGGGAGGTTGTGGTTTTGATCCACAGGCCTGGGTCAGACCAATACTGATCAGGGTCTTCAAAAAACCTAGAAATGAAGGCACTGCCTTAATTTGCTTTAAAAGGTTAGACTAATGCATGGCTCGAATCACCACCTTAATTTTGAGGTCCCATCTCCAGTTGGAGATGCAATGGTGGTGTTTTCATAGTCATTTGTGCTAAATAATGCTCAAAGTGCATTTATTTTGTAATAATATCATAATTTTTGTGATAGATGGTCATTCCTTGAGGTTCACTCAAATGGATCATACCCAGATATGACTCAGGCAGTGGCAGTGGGAATGACTGAGGGATTTCTAACTGGAGAATTGATGTACAAAGCTTATCAAAACACCCTGGCTGGTTACTGTGATTCTGAGTCAGAATTCTGCATGAAGCTTGGCAGGTTTCTTGCTGAAAATGAAAAATGGATGATGGCACAAATTACTAGTAACCCTGGTGACAAATATTGGTACCAGGTCAGTTAAAGTGTATACTGCTTTATGAGCAGGGTTAAAATATAAGGTGCAGCTAAATGGTTAAATAGTCTTTAACCAGTACGAACTGTAAGTTTATTTACTGATAACTTAGAAAATCTGATGTAGCCCTAATTACTATAATTACACTAATATTGACATTTGGGCTACTAAGGGAGATTTAGAGTCATGTTTACAGCAAATAAAGAGCAAATTTCAGATCCAATTTTAATTTTATGAATATAAATATTAGATAAAAATAATTTGTAGAAACTGTGAGGCATGGTTTAACAATTAAAGTAGCTATCGGCTCCATCCCTAAATGCTAAAAATAAAGTTGCTACATAATGAACGTGAATTATACACTCTTATAAATAGGAAAAGCAAATAAGCGGACATGTATAGATCTACATGCATAGCTTATTCAATTAACTGAAGATATATATATTTTAAAATAATACTGCACTGCCAACCTTCTGAATCAGTTTTATGGATTGACTTTTATAGTGTCGTAATCATTGGCCCTCTGTAGCAGCAAGAAAACCAAACTGTTAGCACTCAATTAATGAATACCTTATTTAAGTGTCACACTAACATAGCAGGGACCACTAAATGGGGACACTATAAATTAGAATAAGCAGCTAATTTGTATCAATTTAAATTGAATGAATAAAACTATTTACAAGTACAATCATTATTGACTAGAGACCAAAGTGTAAAATTAAAGATTATTACATGTGTGTTATTGCTGAATTTTAAAAACAAACTACTCATAAGAACTTAAGCCCTGAACTTGTCAGTGTTATTGCATCAGTTATAGCAATGTACTGTAACTTCAATATAAAATACACTATGTTGGGCTAATGTCAGGTTTAATTCATGTTATTAGGTGAAGCTTATTCTTGCACAGTTAGAAGGCCTCAAAAAGGGTTATGCAGCAAATGCAAGCCTTCCCTCTATTTTGGATTTTGTATTCCTGTAAGTTATGACATATGATGATTGCAAAGATGTTTGTATTGTAGTTAAATTGATCCAGGAATGATATATGTTGCCTGAAGTAAGAGAAAAAAGAAAAAGATTCAAGTCTAAAATACCTATAAATTTTATAGTGATGATTATTATTTATAACAAATGCAGTTAACTCTTGCCTTGTGGACACCTCGCTAATATGGACACCTTGCAAATATGGACACCCCACTAATGCAGACAGCAGCTAAATTCCAGGAAAAATCAAATTACAGGTGTTTGACTGAAATAAACTACTACTAATACGGACTCTTGCCAATGAGGACACTAATTAACTTGAGTTCCCTGAAGTGTCTACTATAAAGACTATAGAGAAGTTGACTGTAGTTATTATTATAAATAATAGATATTAATAAGTTATTGTTTTTGATGAAGTGGCAAATTGAAATATATTTTACCACATAAAATGGTAGAGTATTAATTTTTGAACGTTTTGTTTTGGGCACAATAAACAAATAAACTAAATAAATGCAGGCTACAATTCAGTGATTTTTCTTTTCTGTTTTCTTTGTTTTTGACAGATTAGCGCAGGCGGATGGCGACTTATCAGCATTGGAGCAGGTGTTAGGAAAAAAGAACATACATCATGTGATTGGTTCAGGATCCTGTTCTGCACTAATCAAACTGTTGCCAGGCAACAAAGACCTTTTTATTTCTCAGGTTACGTGGAATTCATATTCAGGAATGCTGAGGGTGTTTAAGCTTTATGATATCCCAGTCAGTGTGAGTGGAGGTAAAGGTAAGTCACATCACCAAAAAGCTGGCCTTTTTACCAGAAACTACCCTCTCCTCCTTGTTGATTGCAAGTAGGCTTCAATGAGAATCATACATGTACAGTCAAAACTTTCCCACCATAATTCAATGGACTCCTCTCTATTACAAACAATTCTGTTGGTCCATTTGATTTCTTAAGTCTCGCATTACTGTTAAACACTCCACAAGCATAAGCTGTAAATGATGTTTATTACAAGAACAAACTACATACTGTCCAATTACATCAGTTACAACACATGGTTCATCCTCACTTTTCCTGGCAATCCTTACGGTATAGACATACTCATGTCATTTACCACTCACATGCGTGTCACATGTCACTCTACATTACAGCTCTTATCTTCCTGTTTTTTCTGTCTAGTGTAAATTAATACTTCTACAATTTAGTTAATTAAAACCTGATTCTGCTACAATATTAAGTTTTATAATTGCTGGTTTAACATCTTAGGAGACATCATTCCAGGAAGAAAGCAAAGTTTTTCCTCATACCCAGCCAGTATGACTAGTGGTGATGACTTCTACATGTTGAGCAGTGGCATGGTCAGTGGAACAAAATATTGTTTTTATAATTATGTGCTATTATTATTTTTGCCAGCATGTACTCGTGTTTGTTATTCTACCCGTATCGTCAGTCCAAAACGGTAGAGACAGCTTAAGGGGTCTGTGCCCCTCCCTTCCTCAGACCCCCTAGTGCTATGGCTCCAAAACAGACCATTTGCTAAACAATGCATGAGAAGAAAACTGATACCACCAGTAGTAAGGGGCTTTGTCACAAGGATAATTATGCACTGTTTTGGGCCAATTCTGTGCTGAAGGCATTACATTCAATGGCAGATCCAGACCTACAGATAGGGGGGGGGGGGGGGGGGATCATCCAGACCCTGAGATAAGGAAGGGCCTGGTCTCAAAAAACATTTTTTTTTCAAACCTTTGGGCGTCAGTTTGGTCTAAAAATAAGGGGGGCCCAGGCCCCCTCCCTTTGATCCGCCACTGACATGTGCTTAGTGCATGCTAGTGCCTTTACACAGACAAAATGCCTCTATGGAGTTACAAACAAGATATCAAACAACTTTCATCAGAGAGCGCTAACAATAATTAATTTCTTGGTGATTTGTGCAGGTATAGCATTAAAACTTTATGGCTGTCACTATGGGCTGGGCGGGTGGGGGGATTTTCCCTCACTACCATGAGGATGACCGCCGGCTATTTTCATAGGAAACAAAATGAAAATGAGACCAAAAAAACTGTCGCTGTTCAGTTTGCCACCTGCATCTACTTGCAAATATGCGTAAACTTGCCATCATTGGCAACATATGACAGGAAACCATTTCAATGCCTAAATTTAGTCTTAATATCAAAACATGAAATAATATCCGTGTAGCAGTGATAATTAGTTTGATAAGGAAAGAGGGATGAAGCAGACAAAGACAATTATGAGTAATGTTTCGATAGTTAACATTTTACATTAACTGTATGCCTTGAAAAGGTTCTACAGTTTTGTTTTTTCTTATTTGTTGTTTGCATAACAGGTATCTCAGGAAACCACTATTGGAAACAGTAATCCAGACCTGTGGAAATATGTTACAGAGACTGGTATTGTTCTAGAGTGGATTCGTTCTATTGTGGCCAACCGATTAGCAAGTACCTCGGGAGAGTGGGCTTACTTATTTTCAAAATACAACAGTGGAACGTAAGTTATAGGCCTTCTGAAAGATCTACATGTATTCTCTGTTAAATACCTCCTTCCTATAAGCTAAGTTAGACCTTTTTCGACAGTGGTTTGGTATTTTTTAGAAAACTCAACCAGATCAAGAGAACATTAGTCAGCTCATTTCCTCTTGCCACCTACATGTATAATCAGTCAAATAATAAATGAGTCGGTCAACAGGTAAATCAAAAAATCAGAATTGAGAAATATAAGAGAAAAAAAGACTAAAACACTTTAAGACTGCAAATGATACATGTAGCAGTAGTCATGGTTTGCTGACATTTTGTAAATGAATAGTCTCTTTGCGTAAGTCGTTGTAAGGGAATTTATAGCACGAAACCAGTGTTGCCATGCACATTTGTTCTATTATTGGTCAGTTAACGTTGGGTTTAATGCAGTTGCTTGCGACCACTCTTGAAAGTGACCATCTTTAGTTATGAGCAGCACTGTGAAACCCCGTTTGAACTATGACTTAAGGTCTGAATTGAAAAGAAATAATTTCTTTTCAAGAAAAGCTTATTTTTTCGCGCGTCATCAGCAGTTATTAGGGAGGTTAAGCAACGAGAACGGCAAAAAAGTAATGAGTTTAGATTAGCAAACCAGTACCTGTGCACGTGTATCACGCTTTTTTGTACAATTTTTTGCTGTCGTTGCGTGACAACAACGTGAAACTTCCTATTTTCACGTTTTGCGGAGGACGTGAACACTGACAAGACGATTATTTTCTTTTTTATTTTCCTTAACTTCGATGCAGTCCTTTAGAATTTGACTCCAGAAAAATTCGCCTTTTTTGTCGAATTGAACGAGATGGAATTTTACACACGATAAAGTTTAAAGCAGCTAGCTCGTTTTCTCTTCTTAAGTGATGTCTTTAAGTAAGTGTAGGAGAAGGAAGGATGCTCATTTGCAACATGTTGTTTGGCTAGCGGGGGGGGGGGGGGTGGGGTGGTGGTAAGGGGAAAGGTGGGGTAGGTTTGATGCATGTATACTCTTCCTGTATTTTCAATTTATTGTTTTCCACAATACTTTTTGTTGTTGTGTTCTCTCTTTTTTTTCAAATCAATCGACACCTGTATCTGTTGCTGCCCCTTGTGGTACTTCATGTGATGAAAACCTTTTTCTGGAACAGCTACAACAATCAGGTGTGTGCCACTTTCGACATTAGTATGTAATTCTCTTTCTAGAAAGTCTGTTCTGTTAAGTCGAAAAGCAGAAACTTAACTTACCTTGATCAAACTATCCTGGCTTCAAGAAGAGCCTATGGCAGAATCTCTAATGTCTTCTTGTTGTGCATGGCCAAGAGGTTACCGGACCCTGGACTTAAATCTGGACCTCTGTATCTTGGTGGAGTCCCGTTCCGATCATGATTTAGCCTGCGTAGCGGGCGTTTGAAAGAAGGGAGCAAGAGATAACGGGGCATACGTGGGAGACACGCGAGGGGAGAAGGAACAGAAAAAAAGTGATTTTGAAGCCTCTTGGGCAGGCGCTACCTCTCCCCTCGCGTGTCTCTCCCGCGTGCCCCGTTCTTTCTTGCTCCCTATTTTCAAGCACCTGGCGTTGGTTCAAACGTCAGATAGCGCAATCCACCGGATAAATCACTATCTAGCGGATAAGTAACAGGGAAACCAATTGCGTTATCCACTAGAGAGATCTTTATCCGGTAGATAGCGCTATCCAACGTTTGAAAAACCGGGCCTGCTACGCAAGCTTATCATTATTCTTCGGTCAGGCTTAAAGAAAAACAGCTTTCGTTCCATTTGAAATAATTATTTGTTTCCAGTGTTGTGTTTTATGATCCTTGTACAAGCCCCTCTAGACTGTCCACAGTCCCTTATTTTTCCCCAAGATCATCGAGATCGAGAGCTTTGCGTTACGGGCTACCCATCTTGCCGACGCCCGCCCCCTCGGTACATTTGAAAATCAAGATAGCCGTGACAGTAAGACGCGGTATATCTAAACGATCTCATGAAAAAATAGGGGACTGTGAACAGTCTTAAGCCCCTCGGTGGGTTGAAAAGATAATTCATTTATCATATATTTATTTTCTTGCAAATTTATTAGTGGATGGTTCTTGATTACAAACGATTCACACCTGGAGAGAACATCAAGCCTGGAACGCTGTGGATCCTGGAACAGCTACCTGGGATAATAGAATCAGCTGACATGTCTGTTTTCTTACAAGAGAGCACCTACTGGGCCAGTTACAACATACCGTAAGTGCAAACGACAGATTTATAACATTTTTATTTTAGTTACATTGTATTATTCACACGCACCTAATTCGCACAATTACAAATTAATAAATTACACTAACCGTAATTAGCCACAGCTACAGGAGCGGGTAGTGCGATAAAATTTAGACTGATAAATTACATAAATTTGTAGAATTAAACAAAATAAACAATCTAGTGAAAAGACCTTTCCAGTATTCCAGCCCGTATTCCACTCCAGTGATGACACACAATGAAACCAGGTGAAAACTTGGCAAATTCACTCTCTGTATAAATCACTGAATTTTGTCAACTCGAGTCTCTAGTTGGTTACACTGGGTAAAGTCGAAGCCGCGAATCACCTTAAGGACATGACCGAAACCTGTAACCTCGCATGAAAAGTCTCAGGGACCCAGCGTATAAGTTGGTATCGTTGTTTACAGAAATCCAGTTAAAGGTCTATTACAGCCGGCAAGCAGTGTTGAAAGGATTCATTACTGAAGACTATGCCAGCGACTAAGACTGGTGATCGCCTCAAAGATCGTCCCCAGATAAAACCTTTAAATTCTGATGACTCCTTAGGGGCAAAGATTTTTGAACGCATAATTTATGACCAGCTGTATAAATACTTGAATGATAGTAAACTACTGTCAAGTCACCAATCAGGCTTTCGTACTGTACTCACTCTACCGTTACTGCGTTACTTGAAGCAAATGATAGTTGGTCATTGAATATTGACCACGGCAACATTAATGCCGTTGTCTTTCTGGACCTCAGAAAGGCTTATTAGCATACCTTACCGCTATCTTAACTTGACTGCTACGGTATAACCGGCTCCGAAAGAGACTGATTCAGGTTATAACCTAGTGGTCGTTCACAATCCTGTGTGGTAAACAGCTGTGAGTCGGGTAAGACAATTGTCACGAGTGCTGTGCCCCACGGGACCATTTTAGGCCCCTTATTATTTTATTGTACATAAATGACTTGCCCAATTGTCTGCATTATTCTCAACCGAGAAGGTAGGCCGACGATACAGGCATTACCTACGCTAGCAATGACATCAACGATTTTAATGAGAAGCTTAATTATGATCTGACGGGGTATATGTTTGGCTTGTAGCTTATCAGATAAGCTCACGCTAAACATGAAAAAAACTGAGTTTCTCCTCACTGGCTGAAGACAAAGACTATCTAACGTATCGGGGAAACCAAGTATACATTGTCGTCAATGAAGCTCCAGTTAAACAGGTTTTAGTTCCTAATTCCCTTTGAGTAAACTGAATCGGGATGACCATATTCAGATGATTTGTAAAAAGGTTGCTTCTGTCATTACTGCAATTAAGCGCGTCAGAAACTTTGTTCCTCGTGAAACCTTCCTCACTATTTTTCGCGTTTTTTTACAGCCTCGCTTCAAATACTGCAGCACGGTTTGGGCAAATTGTAATAAGGGCCTCCAGAAACTACAGAACCGTGCTGCTCGTATAATTACTTCTTTAAATTACGGTGCTAGTCTGGATGAGCTCCTTCAGTTACTCAATTAGCATAAATTGGAGCTGCAACGTACGGTCGATTTATCTATTCTTATGTGTAAGGATCTTAATAATGAAACTCCTGGGTATCTGAGCTCGAAATTTATATTTTACGTATGGACTCAACGAAATACTTAAGAAATACGGTGAAAAAGAACTGGCAGTACCGCTTCCCCGTACTGAACACTTTAAAAAGAGTTTCAGTTATAGTGGATCAGTATTGTGGAATAGTTCGCTGGATCATTTAAGGTGGGCATCGTCACTGACGAGTCTCAAATCAAGCATTCTTTGCCACAATTTCCAAAGAGTAAGGTTGTTTTTCATACGACGTCCTTGTAAAGCAGGAAGTTTTCCCTCTTTAACGGTTAATGTTAGTTTGATTTAAGTAGATCCAATCTTATATTCTATCGTATAATATCATTCGTTGCTAGTTTTTTTGTTTCTTTTTTCATTCCTAGTAACTGCTTGAAGGACTTAACCGTTTCTAAATAAAGTTATCTTGTCTTATCCTCTAATCAAATGGATCAACGTGTAAATGAAAACATAAAGTAAATATATTTAGATTAAATGAAATTTGCTTAACTTTGTTTGTTTTTTCTTTCAGGTATTTTCCGTACATATACAACATTAGTGGTACCATGGCGAGTTACAAGAAGTTTGGTGCATTTTTTAGTTATGCGGACTGTCCTCGAGGACAGATCTTCAGACGTGACCACAGCAAAGTTGTTGACATGGAGACTATGATGAAACTCATGAGGCATGTAATAGTTTATTTCCGGTTACATGGTTCACTCTGTAACGACGGGAAATCGTTTTCCTAGTTTATCTTGGTGGGAATTTTTAGAATTTTCAGCGAGAATGTCGTAGTGCCGGAAACAAGATATAAAATGTTAGAAGGTTTAAAATTTGCGATCGGGAGAGGGCGTAACCTCCTTCCATAAAGATAACACTGCTAACCTTTCTGATGAAAAAAGTGCAGGAAAGCTTTCCGGGATGTCTATTTGTTTTGCGAATACGCGAAAACAAATCTCCCCCTCGTAGTCTTTCTCGTCTTTGAATCTAAAGTTCTCTATTCTCGCTAAAACCCGTTAGAGAAAGACTGTGGCTATCACGTTTTCCCTCCAAAATGACGCTTATTCACGCGCGCGCACTACTTATCATTGAGGAAATCTCGTTCGCGTAGTCGCCTCTTTTTGGAATTTAAAGGTCTCTATCAACGTGCATCAAAAATATCGTCTCTTTTGTTTTCTGCACAGATCAAGCTTAGAAACTGTTTTGGTATTTCAGATACAATAACTTTAAACAAGACCCTTTGTCTCGTTGTAACTGCACCCCACCTTACAGTGGAGAGAATGGCATCTCTGCTCGCTCAGATCTTAATCCCGCAGACGGAAAATATCCAATTAGTGCACTGGGACACAGAAAGCACGGCGGAATAGATGCCAAGGTACGTCTCGCTTTGATATTAAGTTATGTATTTTAGCATAGACAGACTGGGCTTAAAGCAGCCTAGAGAGAAACTGAGTAATTGAGATTCTGAAGAAACCAAAATTAAATGATTTTCCGATGGTACTGACTAATCAAGTTTAATACAATCAACTGACTATTCAGAACTCATTTTGAATCTGAAGATGACCAGCATACAGGTTGTCGAAACGCCCGTCCGGTCATCAATAGAGGATTCAGCTGATTCAGGACGGCACTCACTCAGACGGTCTTTAATAGGGAGCTTAAGCAAAGGCGTTTTTGAGTGTCGCACGTCGACCGGAAATAAGATCTTTTTCATTTTAAAATGAATTGACAAATACCAAATTTGTATTTCTTAGTCTCTTTCTTATTATAGATACGATTTGTCCAAAAATTTAAGCAAAAATACCGCTCAAGAATGAAAAACGTCCACTTCCAGGCTGACGTGCGTCGCTAAAAAACGTCTTTGCTTTAGTTCCATATTCTCGCCTGCGGCTGTTTTCTCAGGCTACTAATGAAAGAAAAATAAAGATTGTACGAAAGACGGTTCAACCTCAATCGTGACGCTCCTGGAACAATTTCTGACTGCGCACGCTAGCTCTTACTTACTTTGAGGGGATATATCATGAGAATAGTGCTGTTTTAGGTCAATTATGGGTTCAACTCGTTACTTAGAGTTTTTACCCATACACGTAATGTTCCTGTATAGTTATGAAGAAGATATCAACTGGCATCAGGGATCACCAACCACAATAATAGCTTTAACCCTTTAAGCCCCAATATCCACATACAAATGCTCCAAACCCGATCTCCATACATCTCTTTTAAGAATTAGTTGACAGAATTTGATAAAAGATCATGGAATTTTCTCTATGATGATCATTTTGTTAATTCTCATAACTTTATCGCTTCACAGTGTATGGATATTGTTAGGAGAAAATTGTTGTTGATCATTATTGGGACTTAAAGGGTTAAATTACAATTTTATAAAAAGTTTCATTCCATATCCATCTTTGCTATTCATTGCAAAACACGACGATTAAAAAGATATCAAATAGCGTGACATAACCTCATTAATTAAATATCTTTTTCCCCGTGCCTGTTTCTTCAAAACAACCACCCATGGGAGTAAATGGGATTCTTCCATTCTCCATTTTCACATACATAGACCATAATACATCTTGTTTACCTCCGCCCCCCCCCCCCCCCAAAAAAAAAAAAAAAAATGTGTGCCTTCGATTTCTCTTGGGGTGACTGTATTAATATCCAGGAGAAATTAAAAGCAATGTTTATGCAAAATTTGGAGTCGGGAAGCAAGGGGCTCTATGGTCTATGTGAAAATAGTGGATGCTTCATGTACTTCATCGCAGCGGATTCAGTTTAAGGCAACGTATAGCCTAGACTACTAAATCTGAAGGAAAAGAGAGACTGCTCGCAATCTACGTGTACAGGAGCCGATTGTCAGCTCCTGACGTGTAGCCTTCCGTGAGCGCAAATAAAAATATTTTCCTTTTTGCGATGAGGCTTTGTGTTTCGCTCAGTCTCGTTTTTAACCTATTGGCTTGATATGTATTTAGATAACAAATTCAAAGATGATGAAGGAATTGCAGTGCATGGCGGTCAGCGGTCCTACCCATGATCAGCAGCCTGTATTCAAGTGGAGCACATCCGGTTGGAAACGTCCCATGGGGCACCCCGATGCGTGGAACTTTGAACCTCTCATGGTCTCATGGGAATAAAACGTTCAAGCTATAAGGAATTCTTATGTTGTTAAATATGCTGAAAAGGGAACTTAGAAGAGTACAGTCGAAAAAAAATACACCTTTATTTTTTTCTATTCTATTCTGTTCTTTTGTTTGCTAAAACCCTATTTAGAAAAATGAAAAAAAAAGGAAAAACGATGGATGGCCGGGACTCGCTTAAAAGAGAGAGTAGCGGTTATTCAAAAATAGCCTGTTTCATGTAACATTTAATTTTTGATAAAAAAAAATTCACGCAAAAATTTCACATTTGCTCTCGAAGCTTCGCTTCTCGAGCAAATGTTTATTTTTCGGACAATCTCTTAGTTGAGGGCATTATGCTGGTTTTCATAAAGTCCAGAATCTGGGAAATGAAAGGAGGTAAATTTACAAAGACCCTCGCCAAGATTAGGGTCGAAGGAATAATTCGTATACGAAATATCCGGGAAAATGTTTTACCCAAATTTATAGAGCTTTGTATGGAGACGCCATGCTGGAGCTCATTCGGATGAGCTCCAACATGGCGGACGGAAACCAACAGAAACATCTGTTGCCGAGTTTTGCTACAAAAGCGTGAATTTACTCCTAGAGGAACTCATAAACATTAAAGTAATACTTTTTCTAATACGTGAACTGTTTAGATAGCAAAATTCCTCGAAAAATGTCACTTTTTAAACCTAAATGACAGCTATCTCGGCTGTCATGTAAATGCTGCATCACGCAAAAGCTTAGAAATTCAAGCGTACTCTATTACAAAACCAAGAAACCTTTTGAAGCGAAAATTTGTTTGAAAATTAGTTTTCAGCTGCTCTAATACACCATGAAAGTAAAATCTCAGTAGGATGGATAGTCTTGTAATTTGAATTTTAGTGACGTCATGTGAAAACCAACAATACCCGGAAGGGGTTTATTTACTTAATAATCAGAGTATGGTTAAGGTAGTTAAAAGTGGAGAGTAAAATGACATTTTTTGATAGGTTTTTAAGAGTTTACAGGACAATAAAACGTTTTATAGTCATTACTAGCGTGGAGTTCCTTTTGCGCATTCCAGCACTGAACACCAGCTGAGTAGCTCTGAGTCATGTGTACCTAAGGGAAGCTACTTGCTTGATACTGGCAATTATTTACGAACAAACCGATTTATACACTAGGAGACGGAAACTGCAACATAACTACACCAGATTGCCTTGCAGAGAAGCCATTGCCTTGGTTAATTTTTGCAATTGCTTCAATTTATCGCAGCTGGTTTCAAGATCAACTTGTGTAACTAAAACTACCGAGTTGTCGATCGATGTGATTATAACATCAAACCCTGACCAAGTTATTTATACTGGTGATCATGATCTGCCCTATGTTGTTATAATACAATGCAATATTTTATTCAAGAGATAAAAACGAAAGTCACAAACCGACACAAAATATCTCTTTTGGCTTAAGAAACTCCGAGGAAACCTTAGAGTTTTCCTTCTAATCAACGTTTGGTGAGTAGATATTTATTTTACTTTTAACAATTTGTTTAACTTGCACCAAAAGTAACAGGAAAAGACAGAGGAAAGTGAATATATAGCATGAGGATCGACGCAGCTGAGCGTTACGCGTTTTCATTTATGTACCGCAATACCCAATTTCGCACAAAAACCCAGTCTACATTTAGGACGAAAAAGGTAGATTCATCACTCTTGGTAAGGTTACACTGAAGCATTAAAGTTACACTGAAGCATTCAAAATAGGTCATGCACGTTTAACGTGGCTATGTTTTTAATACATGAGCAAGCCGGTCGATCCATCGCCTCCCACGCAGGCGTTTTTAGGGGAGCTCGTTTTTCATCCCTTCCTGGTAAATTTTGTCCCGGAATCTCGTTTACTATTTGTAGAAATCAGTTCAATTTACCAAAAAACGACCGCGAAGGCCTGAACCCGGTATCAAAGATGGCTTTGAAGAAATGGATCACAAATTTCCGTTTGGATATTCCGTCAGGAAAAACAGGAAAATCTTTTCAGATGTTCCGTTAGACTACGAGTAGTCCCCCATTTTTCCTCAGGGATAGTAGACACGAGTAGTCCCCCATTTTTTCTCAGGGATAGTAGACCGTGCGAAACGCGAGCGCGCGTGAAAATCACCCCACGCGAGAAAAGGCGACACGTGTCGCCTTTTCTCGCGTGGGGTGATTTTCACGCGCGCTCGCGTTTCGCTCGCTCTACTATCCCTGAGGAAAAATGGGGGACTACTCGTAGTCTAATGTTCCGTTGCTCCCGGAAATTTTCTGATAGAACGATCCAAAAAGTCTAGACTGCGCGGCAGGCGTTCGCGCGCCCAAATTCTCCCTGCCCCTTTCCCTTCCCCTTCCCTTTTTAACGCAAACCCTACCACGCAGCTACAAAAAGTCGTGTTCCATTTACTTTCCATCCTGATTTTCCGGAAAATTTTGGTAAATCAAACAACCACATGCTCTCACGCAAGCACGCCTCATGCGTCACGCTAACATCAAGTTGGAAGGTGGTGATCAAAAACTCGGTAGGTACTTTTTCTGTTTCTGTTCGCTATAAGTGGTCGATAAATCTCTAGTTAAGTAAAGGTTTTGCGATTTTATTCAGGGGAAGCCTATATTTTGGCGTCACAACACTGAATTTTTTGGTCTTTTTTTGACAGTTCGGGCGCTCACGAACAGTTCATTTCGTTCATCGCTAACGAATATTACATTTACCCACGTACCGTACCGTTTCGCTTCTCTTCAGTTGTCATCTCTAGCCTTTTTCTGGCATTTGGTTTAAAAACGAAATGAGTTCAGTAGTCGCCGTGTCTAAGGCTTTGAAAAGATAAAAACGGTACTCGAATGATGTCTTAAAAAATATATAATTAGAACTTGTAGAACATAAGCATTTTATTCAGCGCATTGAAACGGATGACAGGTCAATCTTGCAGAACAGGTTGAAAGCCAACTTTATGGAGGCCGAGTCAAACCACAAATTGAACTTGCTGTTATCCACAAGAATAGCGGTGATAATACGTAAGCTATAGACGGTAGTAATCGAGAAACAAAGGGAAAATTTCGGTCAAGTTTATACGTCGTGCCTCTGCCGTGCCGAATTTTAATTTTCTGTAAAAGCATGGGCAAAATGGCAGAAACGACGTTTGACTCAAAGTTTTGAATTCGGTTCAGGGGCACCCAACGACTTTCTACGGTAAAATAACTGTTCGGAGGAGCAAATATTGCCTAGGTTTCAAAAGCTCGAGAAAGACTAAAAATTTCTTGGTAACCATTCCATTCGCCCAATATTGCGTGAGGTTTGCAAAATTAAAATTTCTACTTACTTTATAGATGGGGAGCAAGGGGGTGTATGTATAAATGCAAAATTTGCGATAAATTTACTCTACCGGTTATAAGAAAAATTTAGCCAAAAAGTCACTTTGTATACTCTACAAACCGAGATTTTTGCCATCTTTTAACGGGTAATTATTTTTCATTGTATATATAGAACTTTTTCATCACGAGTTCAGAAACACGAGCGTCACACGAGTCACGAAACAAATCAGATTTACATTTTCGCGCTTCTCGTAAATAGAGGTAGTGCAAAATGTCAAAAACGTTACGTCCCTTGTTGTAAAACAGAGAGATTACTAGAGTTTTACGAACCAATAAATTCCCAAAGGAAGTCAGCTGTAGGTGAGTCTGAGCCCACTGAAGTGTGAAGTTACATCAAAAGATTCAAACCTGAATTTTAATCAAGTCACCAGATGGCCAAATTAACGATTTAATTTCTTCAATTTATCTTCAATGTACGTGTACGCACTCGAGGATTTTGGCAGTTCAGGTTTCACGGAGATCACTGCAATCACGATTCACAGAATTTTTTTTCAGGCATCACGCGATTCACGGGCTCTAAAAATGGTCGATCACGGCGTCACGAAAATAAGCTTGCCCCCCCCTCCCCCCTCCCCTCTTTACACCTATGATTTTCGGAGGTTGTGTTTTTCACATTTTGTTGCCCAGAGATTGTGACGGCTGCCCCATGTCCTCGAACTTTGGATGAGACGAACTTTCGTGACGACGACCAATCCCTAAGGGCCTGTTTACAAGGAGAGAGGGTTGCCCTTGTGCTAGGGTTACCCAAGCATGCAAGCGTGGGTTAAAGTTAGCTCTGGTTTACAAGCAAATTTCACAGGTAGGGTTACCCTATCACCCGGGTCAACTTTATCAGCTTTTCTGACGCGTTTCATCATGCGCGACATTCTTTGTAACAGTCCAAGATTTAAAATAATCTTGAAGTTCTGTATGGAAAACACGTTAAATTCACGAAAAAAAAAACGGAAAACTTTATCAGTGTAGACAGAAAATAATTTTTTGTTTTTCAGATGTTTATAATTACGCTCAGAAATTGGATAATGCCGTTTAAATTGCCACGATTACTGGTCACGCATGACGCCAGAAAGTTGACCTGGGCCGGCGAGTTACGTGCCTTGTAATTAACGCTCTGGTAGGGATAGGTAACCCTCTTGCAAAGGTAACCCTAGCACTCAGGTAGGGTTACCAGTAGCGCTAGGGTAACCCTACCTGCCTTGTAAACACGTCGTGTGAAAAATGAAGAAATATGCGAGTGCTAGGGTAATCTTGATCTTGCTATGGTCACCAGGGTTACCCTCCCTCCTTGTAAACAGGGCTTAAGACATCCGAACAAATAGAACGGCTTTTGTGGCAGACCTCATGAGAGTTTATAATTAATTTCGTGACGATGTTTAATTATAAACTAGGGAGTTTAAGCAACGCGGCCGTTTTTGAGCCACGCCGTCAACTGGAAGTGGACTTTTTGTACCCTTCGGCCGTGATTTGGAACAAATTCTTGGGCAAATTGTCTCTGTAAGAGTAAAGACACTTAGCAATATAAATTTGGTGGCGTCAAGGCATATTAAAAGAGAAAAAAAGCTCACATCCGGTTGACGTGCGTCCCCTAAAAGCGTCGCTGCTTAAACTCCCTACTGCTGACAGCCCGATTGTAGTCTCCCGGCGAAGTCACGCAATGCTCCCGAGCGGCTCCAAATCATGCTCTCCCGATATCTCTCATATCCGATATGCTTTTCTTAGGAAGGAGCGCATAATCAATTATTTACAAGCTTGCATGAAAATCGCCAGACGGTTAATATTTCTTACTCATCCAGGCAATCTTCTGACCAGTTCTATTCCTACGGGATAATCTCCTTATGCAAACATCTTCACGTTCCGCAATAGACCATTTTACAGTCGTGGACTTAGTGCCCTAGCCTTCGAGTGAATGTGAGGCTGACGGTGACCTTGTTTTGATACAAACCACATTTGCTTTGTTATGGAAATTGTCCTTGAAAAATACTAGTTAACATAAGAATATCTTGATTTACATAATAAAGCAGGAAGGTTGTATCAAAACAAGGTCACCGTTAGCCTCGCTTCCATCCATAACTGTAAAATGGCTTATTGCAAGTAATCCCAGGTTTGTAAGGTGATGTAGTTTTTCAGATGAAGTTAGTTTTCCCTTAGTATAGAATGTCGCAAAAACAACCTCTGATATCTGAAAAATCAAACTAAAATTTTAGAGCAAACAAACCGTTTGATTTTGAAAATAAAACTACGATTCTTTCAAAAAAACCAAAGTCCAGTTTTCAAAACTATACTCCGAATTTAATTTTGAAAATAGAAAAGACCAAACAAAACAAAGGACAAAATCAGAACCAAAACAAAACAAAGAAATTCTAAATTTAGCGGCCTTTTCACTGTTGTCCCTTCAGGGCTTTCGTAGGATTTTTGGAACAAATCACCAACGGGCCCCATTTTTCTTTTTTCTCCTCTTCTTTTTAGAACCCGATCCGAAGATTGTGTCCGGAAACGTCGTCTGACGTCAGTGTTTTGAATATTTATGAGGTCCTTTTGAGGTCCTTTAACCGCGACCTTTCGTTCATCGCTGCGGTTTTAAACTATTCAGTTCAATAAATTTGATTTACAAGTCTAAAATTTTTTGAAAATCTTGAAAATTAGTGAGTGGAGACGGCTCTTTCTAGATGTATTTAGACAACTGGACAGAATAGATACCTGGAAATTAATGAAATTCATTGATTTTGCACCTTCCAAAATCCCCGGTTTCAGTTGTTATTCTTAGAATTACATGGGGATCTTTTCGTGGTCGGCGCGGGAAAAATAAAAAAGGGGCTCATCTCGAGATCGGAATCATTTTGGCTTCCATTTGGGGTTCATTCCCGGACTGGGGATCATTTCGGGGCCTGTACAGTTTTTACTATTAAATGTAAAAAGAAACAAAAGCATTAAAAGAGAAGGACTCAATTTGCTAAAATCTGTGTGTGATGTGAGACTAAAAAAGGGTGAGCGTAACAGCGGTCAATAAAACCAGGAACGTAAAAAAATTTAGACAAAAATAGATAAATAAATAAACTGCTGTTATTTTCGAATATGAAAAAATACTTTGTTGGAAGTAATAATTAGTTGGGCGAGTGAGAAGGCTTTGGATACGGTTCCGTGCACTTGCAGTAAGAAGTGAAGGCCCGGAGGGGGTTTTGTAATTTTTTCCACTCGGCCAATCCTGTCAATTGTGCGCCATTTTTTTAATCACGAGACGGTCATCCATCTATAGTACATATAAGAAGAACTTAGTTTTGGATTTTGGTGGGGAAGATTCACATTCATGGTAGTTTCTAGACTCTTCACAGTTCGCTGAAGATGTCGATCGCCACGCGGCATTTGTTGTGGCCAGCAAATCTGGGGAGACTACAAAATACCTCTTGGAAAGGGTACTCTCTCTATAAAAAAAAAAAAAAAGACAAAAAAACAACAAAACCAAACAACTAGAAAGGAAACTAAAGCAAACAGAGGGGACTTTTTTTGTATCAATATGATAATTGGTCCTTAATGATGTGTTTCAAGGTAGAAGTTCTCTTGAATTCTGCACATACAAAGAGGGCAAATAGACTCAAATATAAAAGAAAGTAAGATGACCAACTTGAGTTTTTGTGGTCAAGATTGTCATTTTTTCCCTCCGTGACTAAAGGTGGATTTCCACTGTCACGTAATTTTTCCGTGCGTACGTACGCAAATAAAATAAAGGCTATTTATGAAATGCCACGCGTAAACGTATTAAAGTTGAACTTCGCTCAACTTTTACGTTGACGCGTTGCCTTTCATATACATTTGTTGGCTTCACACTTGAGTATAATGTAAGTGTATTTGGAACCTACTTTGAGTGTGAAGGCGTAAAATATACCTAGTTAAACTTTACTTGGTGACCATGGAAACGTTTGCAGTTCAAAGGCGCTGAAGTTCGCCGCCAAGTGCGAGCTACACTACACTTGAGAACACCCTTGACCAATAAGAAACGGAGGCCATGTGCACGATGTGCACGTGCAGCGGTAACAAGATTTTAATGAACGGGGAAATTGACAGCTTTTACTTCAAGCAATATACTTTGTCAACAAGTGTGAAGCCATGTTTTCTACAGACCAAAGTAGTGGAGGAGGGATGTTTTACGCCGGTTCTTTGTGGATTTAATTAACTTTTTGAGTAGTATAAATTAACGCAGATGACGTCATGCATCTCATTAAGATAGGATGACGTCATACACTTCTTT
This sequence comes from Porites rus, assembly GCA_964035705.1. Taxonomy (NCBI): domain Eukaryota; kingdom Metazoa; phylum Cnidaria; class Anthozoa; order Scleractinia; family Poritidae; genus Porites; species Porites rus. The sequence continues at coordinate 3,372,219 of OZ038002.1, forward strand.
GAGATAGGATTATGTCATAGTTTATTTTTAGCTGGCAAGGAGCAAGTAACGTCAGAATACCCTAGGGTTGACGTCATCATAAATGTTGAGATCATAATCTATAAATGGAAAAGTGATATCATGTCCCTGCTTGGTCATGATGATGTCATATTTTTCCAGGTAACATGAGGTAAGGGTTTATTTTTTACCTGCCAGTTTTTTCTATCGTTTCGAAACACATAAAATGGTCATTCCTTACCAAGCAAATCATTCTCGAGATTCAGTAGTATAAACAAGATGGTTTCAAACATTCACGTTGATTCGAGACGTAGGCGTTTATTGACTATTGATGAAGTGGAACAAGTTCAGCGGCAAAGTATAGCTGGTCTTATCGGTCATATCTTCCCACTTACTTACGCCAATATGGACTTACTTACGCCAATATGGTTGACGAACTAATTCAAGAAGAAAAGTTGAATCGCTGTCACGGCTGTGCTATTCAGCACCCAAGTCAAAGACAACATTCGTGTGTTATGATGGATAAAGAGGATTCTTGGTTGTACTACCGAGAAGATGTGGTTGAAAAAATCGATCTGAATGCCGTCCTGAAAAATGCTGAAAGTGTGTGCAATGCTCTTGGCTTCAAGGGGTGTTTCCACCTTGGGTCTATGTTGACAACTGACTGGTTCAACTGCGTTTGCTCTTATTTATAGAGAAATGGTCTTTGGTGGAGTATCTTTATCATATACACGAATCATGTTGGTATTTTGTAATTTAGCAAACTGGAGCCAATATTTTCTCTCCAAGTCAGACAGCTCGTGTACCTGAGCCAAATGGTTTGCTAATCGAACTAAAAATTTTGACCCACAGCCGGGAACAGGACAATGCTTGCATTTTAGTATTTTCATGTTAACGGTACGAAAGCAGACTTTAAACTGAACAAATCTATTTGCGACACGAAATTTGTCGTTTATTTTCGAGGGCACAACGGGCACCAAGGGCATAAAGGGCAGAAATTGAATGTTTTTTTTTCCTCAGGAACACGCGAGAAGGTCGCGTGGGGAAGTTTTGCGTGGGAACGCACTCGCGCCTTAAGTCAGAGAATTACAAGAAACGCGTTTTTTATAAATTGTTTTATTTATGAATCACACACGCTACAATTTTTGATACTCATTTTTTTTTAATACAGCAATCAATTTACAACACAATTTTATATATCTAGAGGCAGAGTGGTAACTCCATCCTCAAACACTTTTCTTTTGGGGTAAAAAGTAGGAAAACCCATCTCGAACTTGTTCATAAGTATACATGCTATCGTTGACTACCCGAAAACCTTTATTTAATCCTGCACTACTCTGTTTGGTCAACA